>VZRO01007410.1:966519-1198383 GCA_013397915.1 Daphoenositta chrysoptera
AGCAGCCCCCGGCCCGCCCCAGCCCCCGCCCGCGGGCCTCGGCGCAAGGAGGGTCCTAGCGGAGCTGCGTAACTGGGCTTGTGCTGCTCCCAAAGGCATTTCCGAGGCACGTCCCAAACTCTTCAGATTTTTGATCCCTAAGAGCAGTGATGGTGGTTTGGAACATAAGTTATGTCCCACTCCTTCCAGTAGGCAGCGGCATGCTCTCCCTGAAACTTTCCAGCCAGCTCCCTCATAACAGCATTTGGGATGGAGCTGTTTGTTCGGCCCCTTGTGCCCTAGCTGACACGCTACCAAATATACTTTATAAATATACTTTAGGTTTTATAAAAACTACATTTTGCATAAACGTCTATTTTTGCATAAATATATACATTATATTATACAAAATACATTTGTAAATACACTTCAGGTTTCTTTGTACATCACTTTGTAACTATGCTTATATCCTGATGTAATACACTGCCTTAGGCTGTTTTCAGGATGCACTGCCATTTCATCTTTTCTAATGCAATTTCATCTGAGACTTAGGTGTCCTGTAACACCCTGGATAGCTGTTGCAGTCATTTAACAAAGAATTAATATGGTTATCTATAACTGTGATCCAAAAGTGAAACTGCTACTGCACAAAAGATGAGAGCAATCATCAATACGGAAGGGCTGGGCTGTTGTAAAAGGGAATGAGAAAAAGAGCAGAGATTGAAATAAAAAGGAAATACTATATAGGAATACAAAATGTGACACTAAGTGGGAGCAGTTCTTGAAAAGGGTTTAACCTATAATACTTTAAAGTGCAGTCTCAGGCTTTCACTTGGATATTTACTTTATTGGACTTAGCAGGTCTGTTTTAACAGGCCTTATTGACACATGTCTTTAGAATTTTTTTGTATATTATGGCCTAAGGGCTATCTTGAGTTCAGTGCTTAAACTTGTGGGAACAGTCATGGCTTGTTCTGGAAGGTAACACCTCTGAAGTCCTATCATCAGGGAGCACCATGAGAGGGAGTGAGCAGCTCCCTGACTTGGATAGCTTGGAATAAGTTCACAAATTTTACTTGTGTTCCATAAGAAGGCAAAGAAGATAGTAGGGGTGTTTTTTTTAGGTGTGCTTGAGAACTGAGGCAACTAACAATGCCAAGGTACCAGGAATCTAATTTCCTCTGCTTTATGTGAAAATGACAAATAACAACTCCATATTGTATTACTGGAAGTAGTAAATGACACTGAATATTCTATACTAGGACCAACTTTAGGTGTAGAGAAAAATTCTCTCAGACCTTGGTACTTCTGTAATTCTCGTGCAATGATTGGCAGGGTATCCAAAGACATTTATGGAACTTCTGGACTAGCACCTCTTCAGCATCACTTTCCCAACTGCGTGATGAACACTACATGCAAATCTGGAGGATGTTTGGTGTCCCAGAAGTACTTGAAAACAGTACTTTGATGAGTGATGCTGTCCCAGAAATCTATATGATTTGTAATTCAGAGATATCTCCGCCTCTCTTTTTTAGTGTCATTGTTGACTTTGTGTTCTGTCCTGGTTGGACCACATTGACTCCTAATGAGGCAGGTGTTGCTGTTTGTTGTTGGAAGAAATAATAAACTGGGTCTATCTGGTATATATTCTGATAAGATTGCTGTGGGAAAAGCAAGGGTCATCTGAGTTGGGACTTGACTCTTGAGCTTTAACTGGGCTCCACACGAAGCATAAAATGGGTTTCTCTGTTTAAGTTAAAATCATGGGTTATCAGGTTTTCATGGTAAAATGTCAAGATCTGGAAAAAGGACTCTCTCTCATAGAAGTTTTGGCAATTCTCTTGGGAAATTTGATCTAAGAAATTAGTATCTCAGAATATAGTATAATGAGAAAAAGTGGAGGAACTGGAGTGTAGCAGAGAGAACTTCCCATATAATTTGATAGCTCTGACCTGCACTCCCCTTTGCCTTTTCTGCTCTTCAGGAGAGACCAAGTTTCTGTAGATACTTTCCCCGAGGCAGTTTCACACAGGCTGATAACATGTACTCAGTAAAAAGTGAAGAGGAAAGATACTTTTTTGTCATTTCTTGTTTATGAAGCCACTAGAATAACAATCACTTAAGGTGTTAGTGCTCTGAGGATAGGAGAGAGAACATTTTGCCTGTTGGCTTTATGGACCAAATTACAGTCATTTGGCCAAAGAACAAAGATTTTAGAAGCCTCCATATAAAGTCTGTGCTTCTTGCTTGCCTCTCAGACTTCCTAATCTTCTCTTCATGGTTCAAGGGGAAAATGCTCATTGTACAGGTTCTCTCTCTTTAGTCTATTCTACTCCAAAACTGTTTGACTACTTTGTCTGGGTCTAAATAAAGTTGATGTGAACTTGTGTCACAACTGTTATGGTTTGGGATTAATGGTGCTCTGTCCAGTCTATTGTTAGGTTCCTGTTAGGTTTGATGCTGAATGTACCCAGCATAAGGACAACTGATGAATGATTTTGATCATTTAGTATGAATGATTTTTGGTTATTTATGTAAACAGTTAGTTCTAGCTGTGAATTTTCACAGAGTTGAGAAGACCCTTGGTCCTTGGATTTTAAGAGTAAATCATTCTTAGGGATTCACGAGCTTCTTGAACTAATTAATTAATTTTCGTTTTGTTTTGGCAAGATGTGATCGAATTTTAATGGTGATTCCTGGAAAGTTTCTTAGGTGTTTTGCACCCAGAGCCTGAAGTTTGTAGGTGATTGTGCATTGTCATATTTAATTTAAAACTGATAGCTGGGCAATGTCACTGAGAATGCTGTGGAAAAAAAACCAACTCAGTACTGTCATCTACCCTGACTCTAGCAAGGCTGTCAAAGCTAGTTTGAGTGAGGCAGCTGCATGTTTTTGGAAATATGCAAGCTGTTAAGTGGACAAGTGTCGAGCTGTTCAAATAGTAAACTCTGTGGGAGAAGGGTAGAGGGGAAAGGGAAGGGAATCCCTGTTCCTGTCTCAATAAACAATGAAAAAAAAATTCCTTTCTAGAGACAGTTAATGTTAGAAAATGGGTGGTTTTATTTTTTTCCTCCTTAGGATATTTCTCAACTTCATGAAAGTGAGAATCCTATCCAAATAATATTTCATCAGTGCATTTACTCCTGTGGGGGTGGAGGGAATAATTTGTGAGTGCTTTCAATTTGCCCTGACCCTTCCTAGCAAACAATGGAGAGGGCCTGGACTTAAAGGCAGTGACTTTACTCTTCAGTTAGTCTACCTTTTTGAGACACTAATTTTTTTCAATTATTTGGTTTTGTATTTGACTGTTTCTCTTAGGAGAACATTTTGTTTCCTGCTCAGTTTGTAACTGGCTAGAATGTTCCAAAGTCAGCAGTCTAGAGCCCTGGGTGAGGAGTTTGGGTCATGCTTTAAGTCACTACCACTGCTCTTAGGGACAAAAAACCTTTAGAACTTGGAGTCCTGCCTGTCCCATGCTGGAGAGCACAAGAACCTTGATGAGAATCCCACCAGAATGCAATTCTGCTTCTTGGAAATTAAGGTAAATACTTCCCTCCGCTGTCCACTGTCGCTTGGTTGTTTTGGTTTTTTCTTTTTTTTCCTCTCTAATAGTTTGCACCTCAGTCCTGTCAACTTTGTTTGAGAAAAAATTTTCCCCTTATTTCCTAATGTTTATGTTCATGAGAAGATAATATTTGTTTCAATCTTTTCCTATGCTACAGATGCAATGGATCAGCTTGAGCAGAGGGTAAATGAATTTTTTATGAATGCAAAGAAAAACAAACCTGAATGGAGAGAAGAGCAAATGACATCAATCAAAAAAGTAAGGATATCACGGGAGAGGGTCAGATTTTTCTTTTGCAAACTTAAGACAACCTTAGGAAAAAATAGTTTATGATTGATGGGAGACTTAAGTGCTTAGAACTGTGCCTTCCCTTGGGCTTTCATAAAGGTGAATAGAACTACCTTGGAGGAGAAAAGTGAGTGAAAGGTTTCTTTGATCAAGGATTTCTCTCAAGTTTTACTGAGCACTTCTGGCATTTAAAAAAATGTAACCCTGAAATGGTGAGGAAACCTGGTACTAAATTTTGAGCTCAGATTTTTTTGTTTCTGTTTGTGTGACATGAAGTTGCCCAAGTTAATTTGCTTTATTTTAGAGGATATTTTTCAAGCTTAGTTTCAGCATTTCCTGTGATTTTCTGCCTATGTCCTTTTACATGTTATACATGTGATATATGTAGCTTGAGAGAGGGAGGAGTAAGAAGATGAATGTGTTCTGTGTTATCCTTTAATACTTGAGCATTGGTGCTGATATTCTTAGCAATGTAGTCTATCTTTTTGTCAGCAGAAACTCTTGTAGTCTCCTACACTGGCTACTTCAGCCCCTTCTTCGGGTAGGGATTGTTTTCTTCTTTAATTAATGCAAATAGATTTTTAAATTTTAAAAAGGAAAAAAAAGTCAGAGCTCTGACTTTACTAGAGTAAATGAAAAATTTGCTTTTGACTTCAGTTGAACCAAAATTTGAAGTAGTTTTCACATAAGATCCTATTCAGTAGAAATTGAGGATTAAAAGGCAGTAAAATCTGTTCAAATCTAAAGTAAAAGCATTTGAAAACATACTTTTTTTAAAAAAAAAGTTTTGTCTGTGAATTTTCATTGGTTAGAGGAGACTTTTGGATTGCTTTAGTCAAATTATTTAGAATATACTTATGAGTTAGAGAAACTTACTTTAAAGTAATTTAGACTATATACAATATTATCTCTGTTTAGCTAGAGTGGCAGAAAGGCACAGAGTATTTCAGCATCATTTTGAAGAGCAGTAGGATTTTTGGTGGTCCTGAAGTAAAAGACATAATGTTGTTTTAAGCCCATAACATGATGCTGTGTAATATAAAATAAATTCGAGATTTTTTCATTTATTGTAGCATTTCTTGCAGAAATCTAAATATCTCTCTAAGAGGAAGTGTCCCCATCTTGTAGTTCGGCTTTTTCTAATGCAGAGAAAATAAATTGATATATATATATATTGTATCTCTCATTTAAAATTCAGATGATTGTTGTTTACAGTAAGATTTCACAGTCTTTCTGAAAACTGACTTAAATTTGTCCTTTTGACTTATATTTTGGGCTTCATAACAGTAGCTTAAACTTACTTAAATTAATTCAGTTATATTCATAATTTTAAATAAAAAAAAAAATTCTCTTCATAATCTTATTATTATAAGGCTTTGGAAGATGCAGATGAAAAGGTGCAACTGGCTAATCAAATATATGATCTGGTAAGTGGACACAAGACTTAGGTCTTGTAGTAGGTCAATTACCTAAATTTATGCTGTAAGGAGTTCTAAGCATTTTGAAAAGCACTGCAGCTGTGTTACCTGTACATTTTGTCATCTACATGCAGATGTTTTGCTGGAGAAGGAAACATTTAATATCTTACTGACTTTTAAGAATTTTGGGTTTTGGGTAGTAAGTGTCACTTAAATATAAAACAAAGCAATAGTATTAGAATTCATAAGGTTTTAATGCATTTTTTTGGCCTGTTTAGGTGGCTGGTTGAGAGAATCCCTTGGGATGCAGTGTTGAGGAGTCCAGGAGGGCTGGACATTCTTCAAGAAGGAAATCTTAAATGTATAGGAGCAGGGCATCCCCATGTGCCAAAAAAGAAGCCAGCAGGGAAGAAGAGCAGCCTGGCTAAATACAGAGCTTTGGCTTCAACTCGGGGAAAAAAAAAAAAGGAGTGTATCACCTTTGGAAGAATGGGCAGGCAACTTGAGAGGGCTTCAAGGATTTTGTGAGGTTATGCAGGGAGATAATTAGAAGGGCCAAAGCCAAAGTAGAACTGAATCTGGTTACTGCCATAAAAGGCTAACAATATTTTTTAAAATATATCAGCAATAAAAGAAGGGCTGTGGAAAATCTCCATCCTTTACTGGATACAGAGGTAAACATAGTGTTGGAGGATGAAGGAAAGGTGGAGGTACTTAATGCCTTCATTGTTTCAATCTTGTAGTAACAAGACTAAGTTGTTCTCAGGGTACCCAGGCCCCTGAGCTGGAAGAAGTAGGTGGGGAGCAGAATGAAATCCCCCTAATCCAAAGGAAAAGGTCAGCAACCTACTGTGCCACTTAGACACACACTGGTTTAGGGCCCTAATGGGATCCACCCCACAGCACTGAGGGAGGTGGTGGAAAAGGTCACTGAGCCACTTTCAGGCATTTACCAGAGATCCCAATTGACTGGAAATTAACAAATGTAATGCCCATGTGTTGCCTTTCCTGGTCTTAAAATTAAGAGCCAAACACGATTAAAGGGAAAGGGGTTTTTACCTCGGTATTTATTTAAGGGTCTTTAGGTGCACTACATCGTCCAGGTGGAGTGTGCTGAAATGCACACCCGAATGCACACACATGATAAATCTTGTATACAACTTACAGGCCTTGTAGAATAGCATATCTATCAAAGACTTCCCAATGAGAGACTTGAATGAATTCCCCATTCCAAGGAATCTCCTTCTTGGATGGGCTTGTCATAGTTTACAGGATGTGTTCTAGAGAGGACCTTGGTGTATGGGGCTTTCTGACCCTTACAAGCAAGGCTTCCAGGATGTTTAGTTTCCTGGTTTAACAGAACATTGGGTCTCAGCTAAGTTCGCAGACTTAAGAAATTACAAGTACGTGGGCTAAAGCACTAAGAATACATAAAAGCTATATAAAGGGGTGTAAAAGGGGTATACAAAAAGGCAAAAAATCATCATGGCATCACATGAACGAGAAGGATCAGAAAGAGCATCTAGGGAAGTACGGGCCTGTCAGCCTGACCTCAGTGCTGGGGAAGGTCATGGAGCAGATCATCGTGAGTGCCATGACACAGCACAAGCAGGACAACCAGGGGATGAGGCCCGGGCAGCATGGGTTTAGGAAAGGCAGGTATTGCTTGGCTGACCTGATCTTCAGTGATGAAGTGACCTGCTTAGTACCTGAGGGAAAGGCTGTGGATGTTGTGTACCTGGACTTTAGTAAAGCCTTTGACACTGATTCCTACAGCACTCTCCTGGAGAAACTGGCTACTCATGCCTTGGACAGGTGCACGATTCACTGGGTGAAAACTGGATGGATGGCCAGACCCAGAGAGGGGTGGCACGTGATATAAAGTATAAAGTCTAAGTCTATTTATTTTGCATTTTCTCAGAGAACAGAACCTGCAAGTCAGACTACACTCAAATATAGAAGACAACTGATTTAATTTCACTTCAACTAGGCAAAAGTTTGTTCTAGAAGTTGGAACTTACCCCTTCTCTTTTGCTTAGCTGGTAACTGGAAAAACCTCCCAGTTTTTAATAAAGACAGGTAAATTTTGCTGTATGAGTACAGATGCAGAAAGCATTTGGAATGTAGTGTTTCTTTTCATGATAGTGAGTTGAGAATTTTTTTTGTTAATTTTTAGTACCCAAGAGCATGTCATAGTTTGCTAAAACACACAGGAGTCTCCACTTTCAGTTAAGATTCAATACACACCAAGTTTACTGGCATTTATAGTGGCACACAAATTGCACACAAATTTCAGTTCAGAACCTGCAATTTACCCAAAGCAGCCCAATCTCTACTAAAGTCCCTGTCATGTACTGTTCTTACTCTTCCCCTTTCTGTTTGCATAACCAGAGCATCTCCAAGTCTTCTTCATCTTTATTTCTGAGAAGAAGTGTCTTGGAGCTTTGCCTATGCTATTTTGGTGTTAACGGCAGTGTCTCTGCTGAGTGAGGGAAGTGGAGGTGACTGAGAAGATAAACTTCTGTGCGTTATTGTGCTTAGTGCTGCGTGGCACAAAACTGCTGGGAGGGAAATACTTGGCAAGCTTGAGATTAAGGACGTAGATATTCACGTTCCAGAAGTGGATGCTATTTATTTTTGCTTCATCTAACAAACAGGTAGACCGTCATTTGAGAAAATTGGACCAAGAACTTGCTAAATTTAAAATGGAACTTGAAGCAGATAATGCTGGAATTACAGAAATATTAGAGAGACGTAAGTATGCATGATTTTCTTTAAGAACTTGACAGACTTCCTGTCAATTTGCAAAATTAAAGTGTCATACACTTGTTAGTGGCTGCCAGTATTTTCACCTGTGTTTTAACCCACTTTTCATCAGTGATTCTCAAATTTTAGTTTCAACCTCAATTTGTAATAGTGAAATCAAAATACAACTAAGTAGAATAATTTTTTCACACAGCTATTGTCCTTGTGAATTGCTACAGTTAGATACATAATTCTTTAAACCTGTTTTTAATGACTGTAGGTATTCAGCCAAATACTTTGGCCTTAACCTGCCACTTACCCAGTTGGAAGTGTACCATTTCTTCCTTGAATTGATTGCCACCAAACTATGGAGGCTCATTATTTTCATTTTCCGTGTACTTGGTGGTTTTCTTTTTCTAAAGGGGCGAGAATGGGTTGTTGTGTAATGGGCTAGTGAAGGAAAAACATTTTGGGTAAGAAACCTGCATGTTAAATACAGACATGCTGGTATTTAGAATGTGAATAAAAATGTAAACTCACAGCTTTTTTGCCAGCTTGGTGTAGAAGAAGCTGGCTTTTCTGTACTCATCAGCATTTACACATCAAATTCAAATGGGATTGTGATAAATTTCTAAGTTGATTTAACTGCGGTGATTATGGAGGCAGTGGCTGTCCTCATAGCCAAAAACAGTGAAAAGTGACTTAAGTCACTTGGGGATATTAGGAATAAGTATCCTTTCTTGGAATTTTTTGTGGTTGTGTTGTATAAGATTGGAGTTTGGGGCTATTTTATTTGTAATTGCTATTACAAGTAACAGGCACAAAAAAAGAAAACTGTAAATTAAGTACTGTTAATTAACTAGCAATTACAGAAAAGGAGTAGTTTGTTTTAGTTTAAATCCCAGCTGGTTTTAGGATGTGATTCTACCTTCTGTTGAACTGTGTGGTTGGAGAGGTTGCTAGATAGGATTTCAAGAACTCAAAACAGGGAAGTACTAGACTGCATGTTGCATCTTCAAGGTTTGTTTGGTTTGAGGGTTTTGTTTCTTTGTTTTTAAATAAAGCTAAAAGTAGCAGACTCTTGCCATTTTTAGCTTTCAGAGTAAATACATACGGTTGAAGTCCCACCAGAGGGCAGCCTTTGGGCAAGTTCATAAAGTGATTGAAGTTCGCTCAGCCAAAATAGCTCCTTATGCTTTGAACCTCTTCTAGAATAATTATATTTAAACTTCTGTAATACACTTATGTATTACTCATATACTTGTCTATTTCAGTGCTTTTTGAAAGCACTGGAAGAGGTAAAGAGGTAAAGAAATGTTGGAGCTACAGATTTTGAAAAATGAATGTGAATTGCTTTCTTGTTTTGTCTTCTTTGTAAATGCAAGTTGGTAGGTATTGCAGCTACTTCAAAATCTTTTTGTTAGAGATCGATGCACAAAATATTGTAGATTGTTCTAAATTTATAGTCAATGTCTCTCTTATGCTGTGATTATTTAGTTTCATATTACAATAAATGTTATTAGATGTACACTTGGATTTGTGCCCATCCAACTTTTTCCTTTTTTGGGGGAGGGGGGTAGGAGTGGAGTTTGTTTTTGTTTTGTTGGTTTTGTGGAGGTTTTTTTGTTTGTTTTGTTTTTATTTGTATTGTTACCCTATGTATTTTGAATGTTAAAAAAATCTAGATAATTATCTTCAGCCCGTTCTTTTGAATGTTAAATCATCTTGAAAGACACTGCTGTTTCTTGAGTTTTGACTGAATGTGACAAGGTGGACTCAGTGGGACGAGATGCCTTGTTCATACAGTTTACATGTTACAGTCTTCAATTCATACTGGTGTAGATTGTCAGTACTTTTCGTGCAGCCATTCTGCAACTCCTTTGAGTAAGTGGCATGTTGAGGGCAATGTCGTTGGTTCTTATTTGCCTTGATTTTAAGTGCTTGATTTCAAGAGTTGAACAGTAGCAGTCACCAATTTTTATTTGAAAACTAATCTCACTGGCTCCTGGTAGTACTGTAGAAAGGGTTTCAACTCAAGTAAAAATTCTTCCGATAAAATAAATATGACTGCATTGTAATTTGGTTAATATTTTAAAGATTCATTTAGTATGTAAAAGTCAAAACAGTGCCAACTCTGAAATTTTCCTGTCCTTCTTACCTCCCTCTTAGGGTCTCTGGAGCTGGATACACCAGCACAACCTGTGAATAACCATCACTCCCATTCTCACACTCCAGTAGAGAGTAAGTATTTGAAACTTATAAAGATGCCCACTTTTTATGTTTCCTTTGGTTTTTTTGTTGAGTAGTATCAGGAAAAAAAGGTTCAGAACTTTTTTTCCCTCCATCATTGCAGGGAGAGAAAAAGGGATAATAAATGATAATAATGTCTGTTAAGAAGAAGTGCAGGAATGAAATAGGTTTTGCTAGTGGGAATTAGTTGAAAGTGCTAGCATAGTTTGACTTTCAAGCTGAATAGATTCTACATTTAAGTTCCCTTCATTTGTTTCATTTAGAAAGGAAACACAATCCATCTTCTCACCATAGCACAACAGATCATGTTCCTGAAAAGAAGTTTAAATCTGAAGCTCTTCTATCTACCCTGACTTCAGATGCTTCTAAAGAAAATACACCAGGTAATCCTAATTGTCTTTCATTTCATTGCTTTTTAATTAGAAGAAGAGAAACTTCATTATATTTGAGTTAGTCTTTTGAAATCACAGAATCATGGAATAGGTAAGGTTGGAAGGGACCCCAGTGGGTCGTCTGGTGCAACCTCCCTGCTCAAGCAGGGTCATCCCAGAGCCCATGCCACAGGATTGTGTGCATACAGTTCCTGAATATCTCCAGTGAGGGAGACTCCACAGCTTCCCTGGGCAGCCTCTTCCTGTGCATGGCCACCTGCACAGTAAAAGTTCTTCCTTATATTCAGGTAGAACTTCCTGTGCATCAGGTTCTGCCCACTGTCTCTTGTCCTATTGCTCAGACCACTGAGCAGAGCCTGGCGCCATCCCCTTGACACCCTCCCTTCAGACAGTCATAGACAGTGAGGAAGTCCTCTCACAGTCGTCTCTTCTTGAGGCTGAACAGGCTCAGCTCCCTCAACTTTTCCTCATAAGTGAGATGCTCCAGTACCTCAGTCATCTTTTTTTCACTCCACTGGACCCACTCCAGGAGCTCCATGTCTCTCCTGTCTTGAGGAGCTCAGAACTGGACACAGCACTCCTGACGCAGCTTTGCTGGGGCTCAGGGTCAGGGTCACCTCCCTCAGCCTGCTGGCAGTGCTCCTCCTAATGCATCCCAGGACACCATTGGCCTTCTTGGCCACAGGACACACTGCTGGCTCACAGAGTTTGTTGTCCTCCAGGACCCTGAGGTCCTTCACAGGGCGGCTTTTCCACAGGGCAGCCCACAGCCTGTGCTGGTGCATGGGGTTATTTCTCCCCAGGTGCACTGCACTTCCCTTTGTGGAATTTCTAGACCCTGTGCCATCAATAATGACCTTCTGGGATCTGCCATTCAGCCAGTCCTCAATCAGAGGCTCATACCCTTTTCCCTGGGATTTTCAGTCACTTGAAACATGAGAAATTGCAGGCATTGTTACTCATCTGTGTTGTCCATGAAGTGGGTCTGATTTGTTGTCATTTAACAGCTGTATGTTGGCTGTTTCTTTTTATTTACACTTTGAGGAAGTTAACAGTACAGTTTTATTCACCCAGTAGTAGAAATACAAGAGATCAATGCATTATTTTGGAAAAAAAATGCATACAACAATTTCCAAAGTAAGGGAGAAGAATTTTCATACCCTTTTTTTTAAAGAGTTGGTCTGAAAATAAAATTCTTTCATGTGCTGTCTGTGTCAAAAGAGAAGTCTTTTTGAATAGTGACTAAAAAACTCTAAACTTTTCTGCCTATTCTCAGTATTAAGGTGTTTCATAGTTTCTTTTCTGAAAATAAAGGACTAAGGAGTTATAGTAAGTCAACTACCTTATGTTTTGGAATTCAGTAATGTTTGTCAATTTTAAGTAGTTTCAGTCACGTCTATTTCAATTTTCTTTTGAAGAAACTTCACATGAGGTTGCAAATAAAATGTAGCTATATCTGAGCAGCTGTCATTCTGCAGATGACCCTGGAAACTGTATTGCATTAAAACCCATCTGTAGTTTTTAGAATTAAGATTGTTGAAAGTTCTACTTCAGAAACAGTATAGGTATATAGTCAAATTCTTACCCTCTTCTTGATGGTTTGTAGTAGTGAGCATTGTTTCAATATAGGCACAGGTATAGCAGCTGCATCTGTTCTTTGATAGCTGAGTATGATAGTCAGCTGTCTTTCTAAAAGACTCCTTACGCATGAGGATAGATAGGGAACAAACATCTTTTTTTTTTTCCTCCATAAACAAATACTGACTGTGTCTAATTATTTTTAAAACCTTTTTTCCAAATGATTAGACTTACTCTGATGTGTAAACGGAGTTCCTACTCTTTCACTGGTTGTCATATAACTCTTCTTAAAATGCAAAGGAATTTAGTTTCATTTTGAATTTCATAAATGTGTTCTGTTCATCAAGGGTGTCGAAACAGTAATTCATCATCCTCTTCAAACAATGCATACAATACAAACTCTTCTCAACCATTGGCATCATATAACCTGGGCTCATTATCTTCAGGATCCGGGGCCGGTGCAATTACCATGGCAGCAGCTCAAGCAGTGCAAGCCACGGCACAGGTAATGTCAAAATATTCTTGTCATTCTACTGTCTGCTTAAGATTAAGAAGAAAGGCTAGTGACTGCTTTTTTTCTTTTTAAATCTGAATTCTCATTATCACTTTCAGCTGATGTGATTCGGTTCTTATATCAGAATTTTGTTTATATGCCACGGTTTCATCCTCTATAACTTGCCTAAAGGGACAGTTTTTTTTTTGGCCTTTCCTGGAGGATATTCTCACACATTTAACTGCTTTCTATACATAAGTTTGTTAACAAGGTAACGAGTGAACCTGTGCAAATCATTAGCAGTTAGCAGCCAGGTATTTCTTATGTAGGAGCTTTACTGCATAATCTGATACAATATTAGTATTCCTTTCAGATGAAGGAGGGAAGACGAACATCCAGTCTAAAAGCCAGCTATGAAGCATTTAAGAATAATGATTTTCAGCTTGGAAGAGAATTTTCATTGTCCAGAGATTCAGCTGGATATTCGTCATCAGCTCTGGCATCTACATTAACTCAGACGTTAAGTTCATCAACCACAGATTCACGAAGTGGCAGAAAAAGCAAGTAGGTTTTCTTACTTGTTGGCTGCAATTACAACTTTTAAGACAGCTAAGCTTTCTTTTGAAAGGTCATGGGCCATATTAGAAATACATTGTATTTAACGTCTGTGAGAGGGAATCAGCAGAAGGTAGTTACTGCCTGTTGGCCATTTTTTGTTCAGGGCTGTGTTCTTTAGTCCTCCCACTTCTTTTTCTTTAAGCAAACTCACCCCATTTTTAAATAAATGTCTTGATTTGCTTTTTTATCTGAGATACAATCAAGTTTCTTCCCTTATTTTTCTGTATTTTGGAGAGATTTGATCTAATCACAAATGTTGGGAATTACTGTGCAATGGTTTGTAGATGGTTTTGAAATAATCTGGAGGACTGTTTGATGCCAGGTTCAAGTAAACATGACACTTTCTAATGGCTGGCCATCTAGAACAGGGAATGAATTTTATTTCTGATTGAAATGAAGTTTTAAAACATTTTAAACAACACAATGTCACAACACACTGTGACAACAATCAGAACTTGTACTTGAAAGAATTTGTCTCAAAATGCCTATCCTTTTAAATTGACTTGAGTTTTTTCTTCATTCAAATTTGTCTGCGTTCAACAGCTCAGTTAATAATGCTGTTTTAGAAGCATTTTTCATCTATGACTATCTTGAGTGCCAAGTCTGACCTATAAGCAAAAGCAGGTAATTTTTGTTCTGGCACCATTTCTATGGAGTGATTGCTGATGCTTGAGTGGAGATTAACAGAGAATCAGTCATCTTCAAAACAGTTATCTATTGTACATGACATATGACATTATTAATATGTAAATTCTTGTTGTATTGGTAACATAATTTTTATAAGGACTTGACACCAAGGCTGTTGATAGAAAATTTTATGAAGAAAAGCATTTGTTAAAGCCACAGTTTAGAGCTGGTAAATTCCATTGATTAGAACAGCGTGTCCTGCACTTGTTAGCTGGTGTGACTTGTTTCCTTTTCCAAGAGCATTCAGTGGGTACATTCCAGTGCTTGCAGTGGTTGAATGAAATGTGATAGTGAATGATAGGTTTGGGATTTACATACTGCATTATTTCAGAGTCAATGAAGTACTTGTTTAGTGATTCTTTCACTTGGAGGAAATAAATCATGTATGCTATTTTATTCTTTTTTTTTTTTTACTCTTCCTCAGAAACAACAACAAATCCTCAAGTCAGCAGTCCTCATCATCATCTTCTTCTTCCTCTCTATCATCATGTTCTTCTTCATCTGCACTGGCACAAGAACTGTCTCAGCAGACAGCAGTAATACCAGAGTCTGATTCTAACAGCCAGGTTGATTGGACCTATGATCCAAATGAACCACGTTACTGTATTTGTAATCAGGTAAGGATGGCCTCTAAATTGAAATACAACTACAGCTGCTGTTTTGATGTAGCTGAACTTCCTTCTCTGAATGCTAATTTTAAAAAACTGTGGTTTTACTCTTGAAGTTCTGATCTGTTTTTATTTGCTTACTGGTGATGTGAATAATGAACTCAACTGTTGAAGCTAAAAATAGTCAATTTTTTAGTGATATGCTATCCTTGGAGAGTTTTAAATCTGGTAATGGAGACTGCAGGAATAATTAAATTAAAAATTGAGGGGGTTCACAATGGATTTAGTTTTTTATCCAATCTGAAATACGCAGACGTATCTTCTTTTGTATAAACAATTTTGGAAAATGAATTCACTATGAATATGATGGTGTTTGGGTTGTGTAACAAAAGTAAAATGAAAATGTTGTTACTGCTATTAATGGAAAAACTCCTCAAAGGAAGAAATTGAATGTTGGCCCTTTGAAAATGTTGGTTGCTTTTAACTAGTAATATGATTATTAATAAGGGGTTTTTTTTCTTATTTTACTAGGTGTCCTATGGTGAAATGGTAGGCTGTGATAACCAAGATGTAAGTAACAAAGTTCAAAAGGTTCATGAGAGGCTTGTGCAGATAACTATTGCTTGCAGGAGTTAATTTTTTTTACAGTTTGTTTTTGAGTAGAGTGTTTTAGAGTAAAGTGCGTATGATTTGAACCATTCTTCAGGAAACTTCCTCTCATCTCTTGACACAGCTCAGGTTCTTTTCGAAACCTTCAGTCTTTGTTAGGTTCAAAAATGCCCTGCTTCAAAATACCCTTTGTTTCTGGGAATGTTTAGCTATGTCACTACTCATAGCAGCTGTCCTTTTTAAATAATAAAGTTTTAAAAGAACGGTTGAATGCAATCATGTATTTACTGAGATACTACATATAGTAGTAGTATTATGGTAGATGAAGTATTACTTCATCAAACTAGGTATTTCAAAGCACAAAATACTTATTTTGCTCTGTTATATGAGTCCCTATACTACTCCTAGAATTTTTACCATTTTCCTTAGTGCACTGAGTGAATGTTGCAGATCCTTCTCTCTCCTCATTTTGTCCTATGACTTGTGTGAAATGCAGAATCTATGCTTTCCACTCATGTTTTATTTTCATAGAATTGTATTTGTGATAGGCATTTTGAAAAAAGCCCAAGTCCCAAACCCTCTCTTTTAACTCTGTTTTTATAGTGCCCTATTGAGTGGTTCCACTACGGGTGTGTTGGACTGACAGAAGCACCGAAAGGGAAGTGGTACTGTCCACAGTGTACAGCTGCAATGAAGAGAAGAGGCAGTAGACATAAATAAGTTTCTTCATCTGGAAAACAAATTGTGTACTAAAGGTTTTATAAAGGACTCGGGAGGAGAGGGGCAACTCTCACCACACTTCCTTGCAACCACTGAAGGATGACATAGCAATCATAGAATGGTATGGTTGGAAAGGACCATAAAGATCTTCTAGTTCCAGCCCCCAGTCATAAGATCTTGAACTATTGGTTTTGCCAAGTTGTGTTTTAATATTGTAGGTAAATTATTTACGCACCTTGATGTGCTACAGATACTATTCCAGTGAGCCTTGGATTGTTCCAGTGGGCAACATATGCAGACATTTGTACTATCAAACCATTTTCTCTAAGCAGTGGGCATTCTACAATTACTCAATCTTCCAAAAATTCCGATAAGTCAAGATTTTAAATGTATGTTTTATATACAACAGATATATTCTGCTGCATGTACTGTACTCAAGAGCTGTTACGTAACACTATGTATATTAATAGTGCAAAAAGTCAGTGCTTCTGAAAGGAAAATGAGACAGTGGTTTTTAAAATGCCTTTATAGCTTTGGTTCTTTATGAAACTTAATTCAGCAGGCTGAAGAAAATGGTTCTTGTATACAGCGGGCTGTTGTCCTTTAGGGTACTTGAGTATGTAAAAACAAAAAAAAATGCTGTAGAATAAAACAAACTTGTGCCATTAGTCTTTATATGTTTCTGCTCCAGAGAAGGTGGAGGCCATAAGAAGAAAAAAAGGTGTTAAAGTGACAATAAATTTTTATACCAAATGTGTTTATTTTTTTGTGCAAGTAATCCTTTAAATTTGAATTGTATTAGGTGTAAAATAAAAGAACCTCAACTCCTCAGATTAACGTTTTCTGTGCATTTGTCAAAAAAAGGTCTGTCCCTGAAATGGTTTCACAAGCAAATTTCCTTTTTTTTTTTCCTGTGGCTCTTTAATGCAGCAGCACTGAACAGAAACATGGGGTTTATGCCTATTTTTTCCTTCCTCCTTCTTTCCACTATTAAAAAAATACACTTTCCCTTTGGAATAAAGATTTTGCTTCAGGCCTGGATTAGCTTGAAAGACTGTGGCTGTTATGTGGTAGCTTTCCAGACCCATGAAGAGGAGGAGAAGAGAGGGAGAGAAGCAGTGTTCCATTGCATGACTGTGCAAAGAGTGCCAAGGGAATAAAAACAGATAGGTCCATTAGTAATAAGAGCATGTGCAGAGAATGAAACCAGGCTTCTGTCACAGCATGTTTTTTCCAAAATGAAAAAAGCAGGCTTTTAAAGTCCATGAACTCAGGAAAAGTAGATGTGTGAGAAGGGAAACGTGATTATGGATGATAAATAGACTTTGGTAAAAGAATAGGATAGAAGTTGGTGAAAATAAACAGCAAGGAGCAGTTAACTAAGGTTCCCTTGAAGCTGGGAACTGAAACCCCTGTGTATATATTTCTGTGGAAATCTCAGTCTAAAAAAAAAAACACTTGAAGACTAGAATATCTAGTTTTAAGTGAAGCTGTTGAGACACTGGAGATAACAAAGTGTTTGTTCTGTGGGAAACTGGTGCCATGCTATAAATTGAAATTAAATAAGCAACCAGTAATCTAGACTGGCCTTACACTGAATGTCTGTCTCAAGGGCTATGGACTACGTCCCTTGAGAATTAAGACCGTATACAGCAAAATCTATCACTCTGCTGGTAACCATACCTAAGATAGTACCAAGACTACAAATCCAAATTAAAATTTCAGTTTTTCGTGTGAATATTGGATTGCTGTTTCATTTGAGAACATAAATTATTTTTTCATTGAGAAATTAGAGAACTCACAAGAGGAAAAAACTTACCCTTGTCCTTATTAGCAAATTATTGTGTCAAGAAAACAGAAATGGTCCAATGTGAAAATGTGGGAAAAAACGCAATACCTAAGTCAAAGATGTAGAACAATAAAACCTGTACATACTTGTGTTTTGTTTTCTAAATAGGAAGCCTGGAAGAGAAGCTTACTGGTCAGGAGGTGATTAGACTGTAAAAGCATGGAGCAGTGAGAGTTAGTTACAGACTGAGAGTTCCTGCCTCGTGGTCAGTGGAGTTGCTGGACACTTCCCTGAGTAGACAAGTGCAGGTGCAAAGTCTCTCATTAGAGCTTCTTTAAAAAACAGCGATGCACTGGTTGAGGAGAGGGCACCCCTTAACTGGGACATCCACACTGCTATTTGCAAAATAGGCTAATAAAGAGTAAAGGAATAAATTAGCAGTATCCCCAACACATGCTGCTAAAGAAGAGCAGGACTCTGCTGCTGAAGAGGTACGTTAGGAATCAGTTAAAGAAGCCTAAATAGTAACATAATGTTTGTGTGTATGTTGTTCTCTCAAAAATAACAAAAATGGAAAGTGATAAAAGCATCAGACCAATCTCATGACACTGACTGTCTATAAAATGGAAAATGTATTTCAACATTTAGCTAAAATAATGTAAATATAAAATAATATATAAAATAATACTTAGATCTCACCTTACCTGCAGCTGAGTCCTCTGAAGTAGCTATTGCTATGTAGGAAAATGATTTTGAAGTTACCTAGTAATTTTATGGAAACCTTAGCTCACTGTTCAGCAGCAGGTCACGGAAGTGCTAAGAATGACTCAGTAGGAGATAAAGAATAAAACAGAAAACAGTTTTACACTCTGTAAATTTATGGTGCAGTTACTTGAACGTACTGTAAAATTCTGGTCTGCTCTTACAAAAAGGCAGCAAAGCTAGGAAAAGGCTCAAATTGGAGGGTCAAAGCTGTATAATGACAACACAACTGAGAAGCAGATGAATTGTCTGGGACTCTTCTGGATGGGAAAGAGGCAGCTCCATGAGGAGGTTAACAGGGATCTGTAAATTCAGAAGTGATGTGGAAAAGGTGTGTGTTTTGATAGAAGTGGTATGCAGGTAGCCAGTCCAAAATGAAAAAATGGGCAATGCTTTTTCACATGTGGCATGCTTACATTACAAAATGGGACATACAGCTGAGATACTTGGATCAGAAACTCACTGGAGACTGATCAGTAGAAGTCAAGAGAGTTGGTAATGAGGGAAGTGTTCCAGGTTGCCTCTGACAGTCCTAAAATCCTCTGGCATTCACTGAATGCTATTTGATACCAGACCCTAGGTTAGGCGACTTTAAGCATTAGGGAGTGCAGTTTCTTTAGCTTCACATCAATGTTCCAGCATCTGGGTGAACTTTTAAGATGAGGGGTATTTGTAGTACCACACACTGAGAACCAACATGCTGAGCGCTGTAACAGAACAAAACATTGTCTATTCCTCGTTAACAGTATTGTCTGTTTGCACTGGGGAGCTGTAGATTTTGTTTATTCTAGATCTGAAATGATAAAGGGAGAGAAAATACATTCATGGATAGTAATCTGAAAATCCCACTAGGTTGTCTCTCTGAATAGCACAGGATAATTTGCATTCTTTTTAACGAACTTTGCAAAATGTTATTCAACCATATGCAGTAAAGATCAGAAATTCTGAGGTTTGTTTCACTTTTCTCCCTCACCAGGGAGGTACTTTCCACTGTGAGTTGGCTTTTCTTGGCAAGCTTTTTTCATCTCCCTCCTTATTCTGCTGGAATTGCTGGACCATACACTTTTCTTCTTCAACAGAGGTGGCCTTCACCTTGACAGCAAAGAGTTCAATTTTTTTAGACCAAAAATCTCAGAGAAGCAGAATTGCAAGAGGAATAAGGTTCTGAGATTTTACACTCTCTTTGGGGTATACACGAATAAACCTAGGCCACACTGTATGAACACAGTCTCTTCAGTTTTGTTACTCTTCCCTGGTTTGACTAAAGTGCTCTGAAAATAAGGTAACTAAAAGAAGAAAAATGCCACATTTAAGTGTATCTATACCAAGTGACAGTAATATTCCTCTTAGCACTTTCAAATCCATACCTTGCTTTTATACTCATATAGTATTCAATAAAGACAAACAGCAGCTTTTCCCTCTAGATAAATCTTGTATTTCAGAGCCATGTGAGCATGCAGAAGTTGTCAGCAAGTTGTCTGACTGCTAATTTCAGGCTTGTTCTTCCATACATCTTATACTTAAAAAACCCAGTAATTTCCTACATCAGTTCATAATAGATTTAAAGTCTTTATTACAAACATGACTTTAACTGCATGCTAACTGTATTCTGTTTTTATAGGGATAGGAATAATCCCCTTATTCCTATTCAGTCCTGAAAAAAAATCCTAAGGGTATTGAAAAGAAAAACCCTACATATTTCAGCTAGAATAGAGAAATACTTGCCTCATGACTGTACAAGAAATCTACCTAATACAGTAGAAAATGATGAACAGTGTTAGGATTCATAACTGTGTTAATATTTTTAAAGACCTAATACCTATTTGTGCCTTCTTCTAATTGGCTACTGCCAATTAGAAGTTTTATTCAAGTTAAAGAGAAGAATGAGGGGACTAGATGCAGTTCTTCACCTACAATTTATATTATTTCTTTTAAAATGTCAAATTTTTGAGGAATCTTTGTTGCTGAACAGATTTATTTATTTATTTATTTAGTTGACAGTTAACTTGGTTTTCCTAGTTAAGGTGGTAGTAAGCCTTTTTTTCTAGAAGAAAAATAAGTTGTACTGTATTTGCACACATGAGGATAGTGAAAGAAACAGGGAGCAATGTGAAGATAATTTTATATTTCTTCTGCCTGCAAAGTTGTAGCCTTATAATTTCAAAGCAAGTTTTACAATTTGTTTTCAGAAAAGGACATGTGGGATGGATGTTTGGATAAACCTTCCAAGTGTAAATGTAGTTAAGTGCTGGAAGGGGTCAGTCAGGGAAGTGCTGTGGAATTAAGGAATCCTTTTTTTGTGAGATATACAGGAATAGTTTTCCCTGTGTTAGTAAAAGAAACTTGGTTTACAGCTCCGTTATCTTTTTTTTTTTTTTTTNGAGATTAAAATTATATTGCTACTTGGGGTTGGTGTGTAAAAATAAGTGCTCATGATATTTAAAAATTGTTCTAATAAATGTTCAATTATGTAGCTTGCTGGAAAAGATGATAAACTGGAGTGTTTCTGCTGTGATGAATTGAGTTGGATATGCTCTTCTTGGCTTAAATTATTTAAAAGTGTGTTTAATCTCTGTGTCATGTTATTTGGGGCTAAATTAATCTCATGCTTTTAAAGAAAGCACATTTTTTAGATTGATGGATAAGCCAATAGTTGAACAAACTGGCCATAAAAACATGTGTTCCTTAGTCAGGTCTGGAAAATGAAACAGTTCTACAGTCAGTACTATTGACCAGTCCCTTATTTTAATTTAGGAAGGTATCCCATACATTTCTCAGGGATCTTGTTGGTAGCCTAATACTACTGGAATGGCTAAGGAACTGAGGAATAAGCAGAAGTTAAGGTAGGAGTTACTTTAACATTGCCCTAAAAAAATTAAAATTATGTATTAATCAATTTAATCCAGAGCCGAAATTTTCTTAGACAAAGACTTAGAGTTTACATGCTTTTGCACACAGAAGTGATGATTTCAGAAGTACTGATTACCTTTGAAAGTGTCATTTATATCAGAACTGTTCTGCCTGTCTCTTCTACAACATTGTTGGTTGTTCTTGTAAGACATAAATACAATCTAAAATACACACTGGGAAAAAATCTCAGTGAAGTTTTAGCCCAGGACAGGAAAATTAAAGATGATTCTCAAAAACAGAAAAGAGATGAAAAACCAACTTCAAGGTGTTTTGGTTAGTATCTGCATTAATGTTCAAGATTTTCCAGTGCTGAAGTACTTTTCACTTTGAAAGTGCTTTCCAAACACTCACCCACAGATATTTACTTTAAGACTTCTGTTAAGAGGGTGAAAGGAATGTACTGAAAATGTCTCTCTCTGGAGGCTGACAAGCCTTATAATAGAAAAGATTCAAAGTTTTCCTCTCTCCTATTGTTTGAATCTTAAGCAGTCATATTTAAACTCATGAAGGAAGGAGACACCTAAACATATTGTTCATAATTACATCATCACATTATAAAGCTGTAACCTGATTTCCTGTTTAGCTAATAATAGTGTGATTTCACATCAATCCCAAAAATTGTCTGTAATTCTCTCTCCAAAGACTGTTTTAAAACAAGCAAATTAGTTATCAGCCCTATATACATTTTACTAATTTTTAGTGTTGGCACTACCTGGTTTTACATTATTTTCCAAAGCAAAAAGTCTCTTCTAATAAGCTTTAGTTTTAAAAGTTCATCAAAATGTAGTTATACAGAAATAGTGATTAAATAAAAAAATTTATTCAGCTACTTTATATTGTATTTCAGAGCAATTCTGATTTGGTTATATTTTGGCTATATTTTATTTTTTTCAAAATCAAATCCTGAGTACATCTACATCTACCTCTAGTCATAGAACATAACTCCATAATTAAAAAATATAACAAAACAACCCACAAAAGGGACAGACTCCAACAAACCAGTAATGAGACAACGAACAAAAACACTTTTATTCACTTTTCAGCCCCTCTAGACATTTCAAATTATGCGTGAAGTACAGAAAAATGACAGCAAAACATTTTAGATCTCTCAGACCTGAGAAATACCTTCCTTAAACCTTGGGTTTTCAACAGACCCTTGCCTGGAATGCCAGTTTTACACACGACCTGTTTAATCAAAGTGGTGAAGATCACCCACTGGCAGTGTGATGTTCAGCTGCCCCCCAGCTGCACCGCAGGGTTCCGCCTGCCGTGTCACAGCGCTCCCCACGATGTCCCCCCCCAGTCTCAGCTTTCAAGCCCATCAGGCGCGTTCCGAGCAAGCTGTGCAGCCCCTGAGGCCAGGACTGAGAGGCAGCGTAGTGCCTCTGCACGGGGCAGGACACAAAGAACTCACCAGACCTCATGCCAGCTGCAATGCAGATGTTCTGTGTGGCCTCCTTCACTCCGTTTATTCAGGCCACCTGGCTTTGTGAGACGTAAAAATGGTTAAATCTAATGTTCAGCTTTACTTTCAGAAATATCACGTTGAGTAGGTTGTCAAAAGTCAGTGCTTAAAAGATGTAATGTATGTAAAGGTATTTCTAAAGCAGCTGTATTTGTCAGAGAAGCTGTACAGTTATAATCAGATCGATAAGTTCAGCAGTACACTGTTATCTCTTCCTGCCTCTCCGTAAGAAAAACAAAATAGCATGTCTTGCATCTTCAGGTATTCTATTCACTTGTACAATAATTTCTCATAAATGTTCACAATATGTGAAGTGCCCCAGGCGACACATTTCTGTGCTGGCTTATTGTATATTCTGGCAGCACCATGAGAATGCAACAAACTGTTATAAACTGCTATATACTCTGGTATATACAATAATGTCTGGCCTTGATGGGATTAGTTAAATCTATGGGTGCCTTGAGAGACACAGTTGAGCATTTAGTCAAAATTTCTGTGTAATGTGGTTGTCTTAAAACTCTCCTTGCTAACAGAAGAGCTCTGTTAAACAAATATTCATCAGTACAAAGCCTTTTGATAGGAAAAAATCAAGTTCTTGTTCCCTTGTGCCTAAAACATCCTCACATATGAACTCATCCTCTGAACTCAGTGGAGGCCATGATGTGGTTTAACTTTTATGTTTGCATGGATATTTACTGTACTGGGATGAACAAAAATGTAATGACCAAAATGTCTGAAATGATTGGCACCTGGAAAAATTGGTCCAAAACTACAGAGCTTGTTTGTCAAGCCTGCTGGTGGCAGGCACCCCATCTGTACCAGCACAGACTAAATCATCTAGAGGACAGCACAAACAGCTGTAGGTACCTGAGAGCCTTACACTCTTGTGTAATGGACACAGTAGAGGTGACAAAATTTGCTTGTAGAAGACTTTCATTTGTGTCCTTGCTGCATCAGAGGACCACTGAACCTAGAAGACACTGGGATAGTCATGCAAAAGTCTGTGAGTGGTCTCAGCAAAGCAACGACTTTGCTAAAGAAAGAGAGGATGTTCCTTATCATATAAGCAATGAAAAGGAAGAAAGGCAGCCAAAGGTAAGGAGACAGAATCAAACACAGTTTAAGGAATTTAGGGGGTGAATTGGAAGATGAGTGTTTATGGAATGACGAGTCTAATTGTATTTTTCTATTGCATCTTCTTAAAATGAGTTTTTTGAAACCAAGACTGCTTCAGAGGAGCAGCTGAATAAAAACAGTGTGCTTGGGGATGACTGATGAATGGGTACCCTTGACTTTCTTCATTTTTGGACTGTTTTGGGTCCACTTACGGTGTAGAACAGGAGAAAAAAAGTAAGCACACCACTAGTCTACCTACCTAGGCTACCTACATAATAAGGCCAGGCTAAAGTGAAAACGGAACATGGCAATGAAATTATTTTATTTAAACAGAAGAAGAGGAGAGATCTTGTGACAGGACTGGGAGGACTGTGACATTTCAATTCTATATTTGGAGTTTATTTAAACAGAAAAAAGAACATTAATTAACTTTAAAAACAAACAAACAAAATGCAGAATGTTACACATTAGAATTAAAAAAGGTTGTAAATTCTTCTCTTCCCTATGCAAAATGCCTTTACAGAATGATCCTTTTCTTCATATTTTTTGCTCTTGTTCAAACAACTCCATGGCTGGCTTGCAAGCACCATACATTCCCACTGCATAGGCTGCTATTTAGGATACATCCTGCTCTCACTCTGGAGGTCTGACTGAGGAATTGCTTTTCCTCTTTGCAGTAGCCTCCAGACTGGTATACCTACCTCTTGCTCTCCCTGTCACCTTCTCATGGGAGCTTTTCTGAGCTGTGCTAGGGGTGGGGGGCACAGGCTGGGTGTGGGGCAGGTGTTTCCATACGTGGAACAGCTGGTGAGGAGTAGGGATACCCTCTTTGCAGACATCATTTGAGCAGGCATGGAGTGGCTAGGACAGAGTCAATGACATTGGTATTCTTGTGTTCTTTCCACTCCCATTGGTCATTTTGATAACATTTTCATCTGAATATATGCAGCTAGAAAGGACTGCAAGGAAAATACTACTGTGCAGCACTTAAAGTGCATTCAGAGCCCTTCTGCAGGTACAAGGTAGTGAAGAGTTCTGCTTGCAACAGAAGTGCGTGAGAAAGTAGAAAAGTGTTTGTGCAAATGCCTCTCGTATAATAAACCCATAAAACGTAACTGAAAGACAACAAGAAGGATCTAGATTACCTAAACAAACAGATTATTCACTGTGTTAAAATAAGAGAATGATCTTGAAAGACAACAGAGATTTTTCAACAATTAGAAAAAGTTTGGAGGAAGAGGAAGACCTGAGAATGGAAGTTCAAATGCTTTAACCTGAAGCGTGAAGAAGAGGGGGACCAGCAAGATGCCAGACAAGTGATGTGAAGCATCACAAAATAAAATAATTACTTGAAGTAAAAAGGAACACAGATACTGTCAGAGGTCATGAGGTCACTTTGTTCCTGTTCAGCATACCCAAAGACCAATGTCTATGTTTTTGCAGCCTATCTGGGCACTTTTTGATTACCACTGATTCTTATCCATTTCTCAGCAGTAAACAGTGAGTCTGAACAATCAAACTGGATACAAAATCCATAAATCTCTGTTATCTCTGAATAACTGCTGCAAGGGGATTATGTCAGCAAATAACTGGAGACAGGGAGAAGCAGACAATTTGCTGATAGATTTCTTCCTCATGACATTCAAATTTGCCTTTTAAGCAGGAACCAGTATATTTACAAGACTTTGGTCTTCAAATGCTTTCCTATATCCTCATGTCAAGCAACATGCTGTATTATTAACAATATTAACAAATTAATACATTAATAAATAGATACCTCTGTTTCACCGTAACACTTCTGCCAAAACACAGTAGTAAAGAACATGGCTGAGATAGAGAGATGCCTCTGAACAAATAACTCAATTGGCCCAGATTCTACCTAAACTTTAAGGAAGATGGTAGGTTTGGTAATCTGGTGAGCTGCCACTGTCTAAAAGGTCCTGTTCCTTTCCTGTGTTTGCATCCTCTTTCACTAATGTTCTCCCACTGCTTAACCTGTACCAGCACTGCACCAGTACCTGCACCAGAGGGCCCACTGGACATCTCCAAGAGTCAATTTAATTCCCTCACATGGCAGAAAACAACCCAGCTGTGCACTTTCTCATGAAAGATCTAATGAGCAGCACCACCAGGTAGGAAGAGAGGAAGGGAAAGAGCAGAAGCAGAAGTAAGGCAAGTGCTGGATTCTGCTCCTGGGGTGGGGCAACCCTGGCTGTATGTAAAGACTGAGGAATGAGATGCTGGAAAGCAGCACCACAGAAAGGGGCTTGGAGGTACTGGTTGATGGCAAGTTGAATCTGAGCCAGCAGTGCCCTGGCAGCCAGGAGGGNCGTGTGAGGAGTGGCTGAGGGCACTTGGTCTGTTCAGCCTGGAGGAGACTGAGGGGAGACCTCACTGCAGGTACAGCTTCCTCATGAGGAGAACAGGAGGGACAGGCACTGATCTCTTCTCTGAGGTAACCAGTGACAGATCTTGAGGGAATGACCTGAAGTTGTGTCAGGGGAGGTTTAGGTTGGATGTTATGAAAAGGTTCTTCACCCAGAGGGTGTCTGGGCACTGGAACAGCTCCCCAGGGAAGTGGTCACAGCACCAGCCTGACAGAGCTCAAGGAGTGTTTGGACAAAGCTCTTGAGCACATGGTGTGACTCTTGGGGGTGGTGCTGTGCAGGGCCAGGAGTTGGATTCGATGATCCTTATGGGTCCCTTCCAACACTATTTTGTGTTTCTCTGCTTGCCTGCTCTCATTGTGAGCCAAAATCAGAGAGCTGAGCCAACGTGGGATTAAGACAGGAATCTTTGTTCTCTGGAGTGGAGCAAAATCACAGTATCACTAACACTTACCAGGTTCTGTGAATGGGACAAGGAGAGAGAGTCTGGGCTTTTACTATGCTGGGATTGATTTTAACTTCAGTGGTATCAAATCTTCTAATGTGCAGAACAGTAATGTATTTTTCCTATTTTCTTCATTTTGTGTCATTCTTCCCCATTCACTGTTTATAATGGGACCACACAGAGGATTAAAGACTACATATCTAATTGTAGTCTGGATTGAATTTAAGGAGAAGTAAAAAGTCATGGAGGGTGCAGCTGAGCTGGCTTTCTCCAGCACAGTTTAACAAGATGCTTTGCTTGAATGTTTAGGGTGCTATTGAGGCCTCTTCTTCCTCAAGCTTTTTACTAATTTTTGAAGTTAGTGAGAATTTATGGCCCTTGGCACAATTTTTGGCATGCAAGAAAATAAAAAAAGAAATTAGAGAATTGAGCATAAACAATGAAAATTACATGTAGGTTTGCAATGTGAAGATGACAGATGATTACAAGCACTTGACTATCAGTTAATTTAGAAATTATCAGTTTGTGCTTATTTTTCATGTGATCTCATTTATCACAGAAATGGTTGCTATGATGCTATGCTTTGAAATTTGAAACTTTCACCAGAAAAAGAGCAATTGTGAAAAGGTTTTTTAAACATATTTTCTTTTTGGCAACGTCTCTATAGTGAAATTATTGATGCTAAATGGTTTTCTTATATCAAGACTTCATCTTACAAGCACTTATACCTAGGCTTAATTCATGATTTATGTTAGATCTCTGAGTGAAGTTAAGCATGCATAAGACGTATGGATTCAGCTGACCTTAAACTCCTTTTAACCTTCTGTGCCTAATATTTTCTCCTTGCTCCTGGCAATTACGTTTCCAGGTTACTGTTTAGATCATGGAAATAATTTTTCAGTGGTCACTAGCTTTCACCACTGAACAAACATGGAGACTCATGTAAAATGGAAGCTCTGTGTATAAGCCGAATTGCTTAAAACCCCAGTGAGATGATGAATAGTGAACATTACATTCCTGCATGGAACCTTGGCTAAGTCCTTTCAAATCCCAGTCCGTGGCAATTTTTAGCAAGTCTTGTGACTTTCCTCTCACATTTTCTGTGTCAGGGTAGCTTTAAACACCTTCAGTCTATTCCAGATGATGCAGATGGAACTGGGATTCTGGCTGCAAGCACTGGAGATCACTCTTGACAGTCATGGCTTGCTGCTTTTGGCAGAGGTGATCCCTGCACGACCTTGCCTCATGCTGAGCAGGACAGTAGGGAGCAGCCAGGCAAGCAGTCCTGAGTGAGAGGGAGGAATAGGAAGAGGTAAGCAGAGTAGAGAGCCCTTAATCCATGCAATGGGAGCAGCCACTGGAAGGAACAGGTCAGGGAATCTCAAACAGGAAATCAATACTAAACTTGTTTTGTATTTGAGAAAAAGGAGATTTATACCTTTCTGCTAGAAATTCTGAAATATGCACATATACCTGTGAATATAAATACTTAGCTGGATATTTCTGATCTTACCAATAGTTATTTGAATATTATATAGTGAACAATCTTTCTTGTGAATTTGAGACCCAGGCGGCCTGACACTTTATCCACCTATATCCTTTTCCTAAATGACTGGCTAATGCCAGGGGAATTAGTCCCCATATGCAATAGTCCTGACTTAATTTCTGAAGTGTCAGAATATGGCCAGGTAAGTCACTAGACATGTAAGCCCAGAGATGTAGTGGGATCCTGATTCAAAATATAACAGGAATCATGTTCATTGCACTCTATCTGTGACTGAGGAAAGTATTTACATCCTAAGAAATGGGCATTACATGCTATTGTCATGAAAAGAAACCACAAATTGTAGAGAAAAATGCAGCTCACTCAGTATGTCTGGGGAAAGCAGATGGACAGAAGGCTGATTCCCAGGAATATACAGCAGGAGTGATCTGCCTGCCCTCTGCTGATACCCCCTTCATCTGTTGCCTGCTTGTCCTGAAGTCTTGGGACCCGTAAATGGTTTTGGGCCTGCAGGAAGGATGAATTGACTCTGAAACACTGGGGAAAATGCGGGGATAAAGACCCCACTTAAGTGCCTGAAAGGGGAACATGACGTTGGGCTGGAGGGAGAGCACGAATACTTGCTGTGCTGAGGGAGCAGGGGGTAAGGACAGGGAAGATTACTTTGTTCTAGTGTGGGATTCTCCAAGGAGGTATGAGTGCCACATTATGAAGCAACCATTAAGCCAGATCTTTATAAAATGGTTTTAATCAAGTCTTCTAGGAACAGCACATAAAGCTCTGACTAAAATACCCTCACTAGGAATCTGAGAGAAGTTGACAACCATGCAAATGCCACCCACACAGCTGGTGGTTGTGGGCCCAGAAATCAGGGCATGCCAAAATCCACAGGACAATACCTTCTAACAATAAAGCAAGCCTCCTCTTCTGTTGATGGCTCAGTGTGGCTCCCAGGCTGGTGGTTGTGTCTCTGCAATCCTCCTTTGAGTGTACCAGCTCCCTGAGTGTCCCTCTCCATTGGATGGAAGAGACCTACCCCACAGACAGCTGCAGGGAGTACCCATGGTTTTCCGATGTCCCCGAGCCAGATTTGCTGGCTTCCTAGAGGTTTTGCAGCACAGGCTGGCTGGAGCAGGGCCTGAGGATGTGAACTGGTGTGCTGGGAAGGAGGAAGCACAAGCAGCATGTCTCCAGAGAGCAAAGATGGGAGTTCCTCTGTGGTTGATAAGCATCTATCATGGCAGGGTACAGGCAATTGACTACTCTTTTCTTGCTCAGGATAACCCAGCAGTCTAATTTAGGAAACTACAATCCCAGACATAAAACTGAAATGCAGTGTGTGAGACCACAGAGGTCCTGCATGAGGTATTCAATCACTTTGATGGCATTTTTCTTTGTCTGCAAACTGATAGGTTTAGTCTGGAAAAAAAAAAAATAAAGCTGAATAAAAACAAGCACTTCAAAAAATATATGGTCTACTCTTCCTCGCTGTTTATAGGCCTCTAATTTGGTAGTGCTGGTGCAGCTGCCAAACTGTGTAAATTGGCTCAAAGTTATTGTAACAACATTCATTTCTTATATATGAGGCAGTGTAGGAAAAAATGTCTTTTCAAAAATAGTTAACTAAGGATGGAAAATAAAATAGATGACTTATAAACAGATATTTTTAGTTAAAAGAACTTGATTATATTAGAAGTTCTGGTCTATAAAGATAACAGAGTTTGTCAACTGTTCCCATCTGTCTCGTCCCTGTCCTGTGTCAGTAGGGGGAAGTAGTAACTAAGACCTTCTGTGGCTTAGATACTAAGTGCTTTCATCAGAGTATTTTTGTCCACCCTCCTTTCTCTCCCTCTTTGACATCAGCAAGAAGTTTTATTTATATTCTGCTATGAGCTATTATATCTACTATGGAAAATTACTGACAACTGCTTTGTCAGTGACGCTTATGTCCAAGTAAATCTGCTCATTTTACAACATTTTTTGTTAATCTGGATTAAAATATTGCAGGTGCTTCTCTCTGAAGGATATTAATGTTGTTTCAATTAGGCTAATCACTGTAACAGCAGTTTTCTAAAAATTGCAGTGATGGTGGCTTCGAGGCATGCAGCGTGAGCGAGGACACCTCTCGTTCCCCATCCAGACCTCAGGCTGTGTCTCCAAGCCCTGTGCCTGCTCTGAGCAGAGCCAGCTTAGCTCCACCCTCTGAGCAGTCCAGCCCTTATTTATATGAAGTCTGTGGTCCAACTGGCTTCAGATGGTGTGTGTATGTGCGTGTGCCTGCCTCCTGAGTGTGTGAGACGAGCTGGGATCATGAGCCAGGGTTGTTCCAAGTGGTTTTAATCAGCAGCCCATTAGAGGAGAACGGAAAACTTCAAACAGGGTAAGAACCAAGTAAGTAAACCTAACTTTGAACTTTCAATCTGGACAAAACAAATGCAAATTAAAATCTTCTTAGTCTGTCAGTTTTCAGATAAATTATCACTTTTAGAGAGAAAGCTGTGCATTCTAACAGGAAGGAGGAAATTTAAAAAGACTGGAATGAAGGAAACTGTAAAAACAAAGTGGGAATTGAGAATGCAAGAGATAAAAAACAGCAAACGATTGTTCACAAAGTTGGTACACTCTCTTACTTTTTTCAACTGTGGACAGGACATGTTAAGCTTTAACCTCTTGCTTTCTTGAATACTATTGTCTGGCTGAGTGAGTAGTTCCTTTTGCAAAGGGGGTGAAGATTTCTGCTCCTCACCTGTCTGCTGGCAGTTTTGTTTTCCTGAAAGCATGGAGTGGAAGAGCTCTCCACAGCCCCTTGCAGGATGCCCCATGGCATGCTGCTGTTTACTGCTGATCACTTGTTTTTTCACAGGTTGTTCCGCTACCTCCATGGGAAGGTGTTCCCCAAACCTCTGCTCCTCTGGAATTCGTGACTTCTTGCCTGGCACCAGGAAAACACTCAGCAGCAGAAATGGGAAAATTAATGCTAGTTTTGGGTAAACTGTGCCTTTGACTTTTTTTACCCTGGCAAGACACGGCTACTTGGATTGCATCTGCAATGTGGCAAAGGGCAAAGTGAGGTCGGCAGGGAGGCCATGGTTTGTGGGCAAGTCCCCAGATGCCGCAGGCTTTGTCGCCCTCGTCCCTTCCTTCTGGCCGTAGTGGTGGCCCTCTGTCTGTTCTGCCAGACCCTGACTCCTCTCATGACCAGCAGCATCCTTTCGGCAGTTGTTAGTGGGATTGCACCCAACAAACTGACTAAAACACAGCAAGCAAGATACAAGGAGGTCTCCCCCAGCACCATTCACTGCTTCCTCCCTGGCAGCAATTCAGAGACAGTGAAAAAGGTAAGTCAGCTGGAGCAGAGTGCTGAGCAATAATTAGCAAAGCGAGGGATAGCAAGTCTGGCAGGATCATCTGAGTCCAGCTAAAATTAGCCTAAGCTTGGAAGTCTGGGATCTGTATACAAACAAATGGGTGATCTAATGACAGCGGCATATGCGCAAGCACATTACCATTACCAGCTCCTCAGTGCGCTGTTATTAACACAGGAATCCCGAAATCTTCAACTGAAATATGGCATGGCTCTGTGACTCCAGCAAGATTTCAGTTTGCTGCACAGACCATACTTTATTTTGGCTTTGGGAATTGGTTTAGAGGCTTTACAGTACAGGCACGTAAATCAGGAGCCAGAGGGGTTTCATGGAAGTGACTGAGGCTGTTAATTGGCACAGGGACTGCAGCTGCCCTGTATTAAAGTTATCTGCTCGTCAGCTCTGAACTTTACTGGGATTCTGCTGAGAAGCTGAATTTAACTGCATTTGAGAAATAAAAGAAACACTTTTTGTATTTTCAAATCACACTATATACTTTGGAATCTCTGTCTCACAAATTTTAATTTTTCTGTAGGTTACCTGACTTCATGTTTATTTTTTATAGTGTTCCTACGATGGGTGTTGGAACCTAACAAATGGAGACACTGTTATTTTTGTTGGAAAATGTAGTTTGTTAAATGGTCTCCAGACTGAGGTAGTTATTTTTACTCTGGAATCTGTGATCAGCACTAGCACGAATGTTTCAGGTTTCCTTCAGTTCTGTAGAGGAGCTGCTAACAGTGCAGCAGATACCACACTGTCAAATTATCATTATGCTGACATTTTATATACAACTGTAGCAGAACTGTAAAAAATTTGTGACCTCACAGATCATGGACACCAACCACATAAAGAAGTTCAATTTTTTTTTTTTTTTTTAAAAGAGTACAAGGCTGCTTCTTTGATTAGACAGAGTTCACAGTCTAAAAGGTCAGCAATATTGATTTTAGGAGAGCAGCTCTAAAGTGCATCTTCTGCAACAATCAAAAACAGATACGTGGAATAACTGTGGCATGAACTCTTTAACCTTAACTCTTAAAATACTGGTTTTTTTCTGTTAGCACATGCTGCATTTGTCATAATTTTATATTTTAATGACCTCTTAGTACACTAGGCACTCAGATTCATATTTGATCCACAGTATGACATAAATAATTACATCTTGAAGGGAAATAAGCACAGCTGACATATATGGGTTGCATTGTGTTACATCTGTAGACACAGTCCATTCCTTTTTACTCATTGCTGTTGTAATGGCAAAGAACATTTCATACCTTGGGCTACTTAGTATCTGTAAGAACTGGGGAAATAATGGCAGCATTTTGCTTAATATGCTGTTTGGCTGAAAATATCTGTAATATCTTCTTTTGCAAATTGCCTGGGAAAAAATGCAGATTGACATGGAACTTGGTGTGCTGGCCATTTGAAATGAGAAGAAAGCTTTTGTTTTTATAACATGCTGTACTTACTGCTCTCCAGCATATGTGGTTGGATGTGACTATCACGTGCACATGCTGGACCTGTAGTACAGATGTCTGTATATTAACCCTTATGGGCATGTTTTCCAGGGCTGTGCTACCTTAACACATTCCTTTGCAAGTTCTTAAGACCACCCATAGCTGGCTTCCTATTTGTCTTGAATTTTTCCTCTAGAGCATGATGAACAAAATGTCTTGCACATGTTGGGATGTTACTCTAAGTTGCTCTCTGTTTCCCAGCTTTCTCTGCTGGTTGTGTGGGCTGAATAATAATCTCAGAGAACAGAAAAGACAAACAACGCCAAAAATCTCTGCCACTTTGCTTTAAAAGTGTGTTCTTAAACTGTGTGTTTTCATCCACTGCTTATTCAGATAGCTGAACTCTTATCTGGCTCGATTTTATTGGGCACTCAGTAACATCTAAGATAGATGTCACGGTTGAAACTTTACACTGTTTTATTTTGCAGTCACGTGCCCACTGACAGTAGCTAGTTTCAAAACAGAGTTTAATTAAAGCTCTGGTTAAAATCTTCATGTATGAATCTGGAAAAATACTTTAAAATATAGTTACTCACATTTGTAATTAGCTAGTCATACATGTATTCTTATTCTATAAATAGTCCAGTAAGAAAATTTAAATGCATTAAAAAGAATCTATTATATACAGTTAAACAGTGACTTAAAGCAAACACTGCATCATGTCTGATGAAATCGAAGTTCATTAATAAATTTTAAGGAAAATAAGACCCTGCTAGAGATAATATTCTTTAGGTAACATATATTGTTTATGGGTTTTGAGCCATAACATATCACACTGCAGATTCTCTTCTGGGTAGGGGCAGGTTTCGTTCTTGCTTCCTTCAGAAAAACAACCAGTATTGTGTTGAGCCTGTTGTGGGAGTTTGGTTCTGATTGTTATTACAGGGGCAAAATCCCCTTCCGAAGTCCCATAATTTCTTCATTCAGAGTATGCATAGCACTAAGTGCCTCAAAAAAACCCCACAAAACCAAACCAAACCAAACAAAAATCCCCTGGCATCTTTTATGAGCCATTTGTTGGAAGCAAAGGAAGAGATCTGAGGAAAAGTCCAGCTTTGCCAATGCATCTCAGATATCAACATTCACCTCATTTTGGAGAGTTACAGACAAGTGTGGAAGAAGCACGGGGATGGACATTGCCAATTACATCTGTGAACGTGTCTTTTACTACATCCAGGATGCTCTGGGATGGAGCCCTTCCTGTTGGGCACATAGTCCAAGCCATCTTTTTTAAATTGCAAAAATTCAGATTTCATTCATAGCCAGGGAAACCAGACAGAGCTCATAGTACTCCTCTCTCAGGTATCACACATTACAGGAGTTTTAAAAGCTGCTGGGGATCTTGTCCTGTGGCTTTAAATTCACAGGAACAGCGGTCAACATTTTCTAGTACAAAATTAAATGTTAATATCTGAAGCATGAAAAATAGAAGGCTTATTTCTGAATCTCCAGCATTAAAGGCATTAGAGAATATCACACCTAGCAGCAAGCTGTCTGCAGGTTTAGCAAGGCACTCTTACTTCCCAAATGATGAAATATTTGTGAATATATATAGTAAGGAGAAGAGCTGGTGCTATAGCATCAGAACAGGAATAGGTATTAACAAAAAAAAAAAAAGCCCATACAAGCCCTCTGCATAATTTGCCTGGCACAGGATTGTGCCAGAAATACTTTTGGTACCAGCCAGCTGTAATACTGCTACACTTATCTTAAGTAATTTAGCTCTGCTTCTCAGCCAGTTTTGAGAAGAGCTAATTATCTGGTTAAGCTGTGTTTCCACTCTCAGAATTAATTCAGCCAGAGGCAATTTAGATGTCTCTGCACACGAGTAATTGTGGCCAGGTAGACGGTGAACCTCCGCTGGGTTGAAGGAATATGGGCTCTATTGCAATTAGGAGGACAGATACCTGGTGTTCAGTTGGTTTCCCAGTCAGAGAAGAGCCAAAACCACTTTTCTTTTTTTCTTAAAAGACCCAGTACCCAAGCCATGAAGTTTGACATCCAGGTTAAAATTGTGAGACTGGTTCACCATACTGGCATTGGGATTTTCTGTTTGGTCCTAGAAAGCAAAATTCTCTCTTTTTGTTATTTCTTCCACAGCTGGAGAGAAAGGAGGAGGAAATTATTAATCACCTTTTATAGTGATTACTCCCGTGATAAGCAATTTTTCGGCATACTAACTCTCCAGCCACTGCAAATGTATATATAAAAAAAGAAATTCAGATTTTTAAATTGGGTTTTGAAGGAGATTATTTCATAGATACTCACAAGACTCTTGCTTCACATCCCTTGACCATTTAGGGCCAGCTGAGAACAAGAAAACAAAGAAGATACACAGCTGATTGTAGGAGAACATGATGAGTGGGGTAGGCTGGCATCTAAATAAATGAAATACCACAGGTGTGGTGAAAAAAAGCTGTCTTCCTTTCAAGGCCCTGAACTTACGCTTTGCATAAAAGATATATCTCAAAGAGGAACTGTATTGAAGTGAGCAAACAGGAAGGATAAGAAAAGGCTTTTTATGGCTTCATTCTGAACAAATAGGATAGGATATCATTTCCTAGGAGTGGACAGTATGAAAGATCCAAGATAATGACAGCTTAATGTGGCCATATCTCAAATATACTATGTAGAAAAATAAGGGAAAAAAAGGAAGAAAAAAAAGAGAAACATCATGGTTTAGTATTAACCAACATCTAGAGGAAGATCCAGTTGAACATCTTGCGTAGGTTACTGGCCCAGGCATCTGTATTTGAAAACTGGCAGTAAAATTACTGAACAGCTGAGAAAATGTTACTAGAACATTAGAACTCTGGACACCCAGAGTGGAAATATCCACTCTTTACTTGAGTGCTCCACTCTGTCGGAGACAGAAAGCTGGACTTCACAGTCAATGGAAGTTACTAACTCTAATGCAAAATCCATCATGAATTAATGCAGACATCTAAAACAAATCTAGTGAACTTCATCCTCTAAAGACTTCTTTTCTATTGAATTTTTTTTTTTTTTTTTGATGGAATATGCCTGCTTCAGACAGAATAAGCAGGGAACAAAGTAGATAGGAGTGGAGTCTGTTATGGAACAAGGCATGAGGAAAGGAAGCAGATGTGGGAGGAGAGTAGGGAACTACAATTGTCCAATAATAGTAACTTCAGAAGGTACAGAAGAGATTGTATGCAGAGATGGCTGAATTTGTGCAAGGGAAGAGAACGGGAGATGAGAATGGAAATGGAAAGAAAAGAACACAAAGCTAATGAGAACTTTTGAAATGTAAAAATGTGAAAAAGGAGAACTGAAGCTGTATGATAGAATGAGAAAGAATGATTTTTGCTATTATGCAGAATTGGAGCATGGTGAGAGGTCTGGATGGAAAAGATTACATTATGCATAATAAGGTTTGATACATTTTTTAAGTATATGTAACTTAAAAACTATATTTATTTTATAGAATAAGCAGGGGGATGAGAACTTTTCACAAAAGAACAAAGAATTTTGCTAGTATGAAACCTGCTGTTACTAGAAAGCAGTCAGCATAGGGTACGGTATCAGCAACGGGTTTCCTTGGAATGATACCACACTCACATTGCACCCTGTGAAAGCAGGACATTTGTTTTCCCCTTTTCAATGTAAAATGTAAATGGCACTGAGGAAACAACTATTTTTACTGAGCAGATAGCTAGAGATAGTCTGGTGATAAAGGGCAAGGCTATTGTGGTAGCAGTCAGGAAAGAGGGGCAGGGTGGAGACTTTGCAGGAAGGGAACTTTGAGAAGCAGACATGAGGAGCAAATGGAGGCAGAATCTGACTCATATATTTCACTGGAACTTCCTCCAAAACGAGGTGTTTTGATAAGATGGTAGGATTGGCTCATTGTCTGTTCTCAAGACGGGGCAGTTGGTATCATGTACTAAATGCAGGCATAAAGCAAAAAGCATTTTGATGAAATAGCTCACAGTGTTGGTGAAGACTTTGCAAATAACTCTGGTTTTGCTCTTGGATTGACGAAGTCATCAGAAGACAGCCATCAAAGTAATGCCAATAATCTAATTGCTTGTTCTGTATTTATCCAACAAACAATTCAAAGCAGGATTACATTCCAGCCATTTCATTCTACAACCCAGTCCTTTCTGATTAGAAAATCCAGCAGAACATAAAGCCGACACATTTAAATATCCTCCAGAAAGTGAAACAGGAAATTAACTTCTCTCTTACTTCTTGATACAGGAGCTATGCGCACTTTAAATATAATGGTAGTATGAACAACTTATTTCTATGAACTTTTATGCAAACACAAAAAGGAATTTAGAAGTCACATTTGGAGCTAATAAACATCTGCATAGTCCCATAAATGAAAGGCTTGGGGCATTAGAACCACATGCTAAGATTTTATTATCACTCTTCTTATTGATGCTGTTTAATAACAGCGCAGTATTTTCTAGGAGTCCCATTCATGTATTTTTTTGTAATGTTGTTCTGCTAGGTGGTATTTAGTAGTAAAGGTAGATGCTGGCTTCCTTTGCTAGCTAAATGGGAATTTAGGCTGTTCACTGCCTGTGAATATTGCTAATAGTGCCGGCCTTGTTTTTTTAAGACCGGTTCTCTTTTGTTGTATTTTTGTTGCACTCTACTTTCATTCAAAGGCGTTTTGGTTTGCATAATGGCTCATACATCTCTTTTACAGCTGCTCAGTACCTGCAGGAAGCAGTGGGGTTAAAGTAAGTTGCAGTCAAGTTATCTGAAGCTACTGGACCAAGTTTCTGACAGTCTTGGCTAGCTCAGTGTGAAAAGTGCCTGCTTGTATTCAACACAGGGACTAATGACACCAGAACTGGGTAGCTGAAAAGATGATTCACAGTTTTTGAGTTCTTTCCTGAGAGAAGCTCATGCTGACATGAGTTGGGCCATTATGTTAGGATGAAGAATTTTGTTTCTGCAGTTGAAGTGATGGTCAGTGAAATTCTAGGGCAACAGTTCAAACTGTATATTTGCTTCTTTTCCAGGCATAGACAATGCATCAATATTTATAGAATTATGTAACCTTCTTGGAATCTGAAAGAACTGCCAAGGAACTGTTCTGGTCTCTTCAAATTGAAATTTCTTCACTATTTTCTTCTTGGCCAAAACAAAAACAGTAATTATACATCATAAGATTCAATTACTGACCAAATTCTAGATTTTTGGAACAACCCAGAAATTCTGTGCAATAGAGGAAAGCTTCAGAGACTAGTAGAATCAATTATATCCTTATACATTCATAACCTAGAATTGGATATATTGGTTTCAAGGGAAATGTCAAAACATTTTCTTTTTAACAGAGAACTTCACAGCTATGTGGAAGTTGCAGACAGAACTAAGAATTGCAACTCTGATAATGGTTGTCTATTTTCAGTTGCACAAGGATGGTTACATAATTCTTCAGCTTTCATATTATATAAACTGGGCCTTTTATCTTGTTTGCTAAGACATCAAAGGAATATACATCTGATACAGTATTTTCTTTAAAATCTTTAATAAATTTTAATGGAGCTCAATTTGTTTTCTTTTGTGTTTTTCATGTTATTCTGTAAACCGAAAACAAAATTACAAAATTCATTTTTATGCATTTTTATTTACTTTACAGCCCATTCTGGTTTGTTTGGACCAGTTGTTAAGGCTGTGGATCATCTGTGTAACAGCCAATTGCACTAAAATGAGGTCAGTGACTCAGCTAAGTGCAGTGTTTTGTAAGCTGTAAGAGCAGGTATGTCATGTCAAAGCTGACATAGGTCTCATCCAAAATCATAGGGAAATCTCAGTCTTGCTGTAAAGCCTCATTAATTTCTGTGGAGACAAACACACCATTTTCTAGGTATGACATGAGCTGCACATGTTGTTTACCAATCTCTTTCACATAAGATATATTGAATCTGTACAAAACTAAGCCTGCTAACAAATAGTCTGAGTCTCCAAACTGAGGAAGAGCTAAAAAAATGGTTGGGACATGGGAACATTTGACCACTTACCAATTATTCTCAAATTTTCAAAATGTTATGGATCCCTATTTTTTTGTGTGTGTGTCTGAGTCTGTTATACATTAAAATCATAGGAATGAAAAAAAAATCAGAACCATAAAACGTGGAAATATGTGAACAGCTTATTTTCATCTATTGCACGCTGCTTCTCTTGTACCAACTCTCTGTCCAGACCTCATTTTTATGATTGAGAAACGTTTTATGAAAACCAGCAGACTCTTTAAATACATAAACATGACTGCTATTGCTATAATATTGGAAATTCTGAAAAACATCCAACAGTAACTAGATCAGCATGTCCAGTGATGCTAGGCATTTTGTATAGAGCTTTGGAAAAAAGTATGGAATCACTTGCTACAAGCATGCAGTTGGCCAGATTTTTTTCTTTTTTTTTTGAATTCTGTGTAGCTGACAACCCACCCTACACTGCAATGGCTTGGCAAACAGAGAGGACACGTTGCATCTTGTAACCTGGACTGCAAATAGCTATGAAAAGACAGAGCAGAGAAAATAAATTTGGCAACACTATGCCTGGATCTCAAGCAAGTACCCTAAAAGGTGTGGAGATACTTCATATTATTTAATAGTACCAGATTAGACATCAGGTCAAGCTGTTAAATTTAGGTCCCTGAGCTGCCCGTGTGTCCCAGAGGCGCGGCTGCGGCTCTTCGGGAAGCTGTGGATCGAAGGGGCTGTGCCCGGCGCCCGGGCGGCGGGGGCCCGCGGCACGGAGTGAGTCCCGGCCCGGTCCCTCCAGCAGGGCGGCAGCGGCCTGCGGACTCCGGGGCTTTTGCGTGTCTCTGGAGCGAGCCGTGGGTGTCCCGGGGAAAGCCCTCCGCAGAAGCCGGTGCTGTGCTGTGCTGTGCTGTGCTGTGCTGTGCTGTGCTGTCTGTGAGGGCTGTCGCAAGCCCTCTCATCGCCCATCCTGGGGACAGCGCCCGGTGGGAGCCGGACCTTGCGTGGGCCCCGTGGAGCCGCTCGGGGCCGTTTCCTTTGTGTTTTGTGGAAGTGACCCAGGTCACTGCCACGCCTGAACTTCCTCTTCTTATTTTTTTTTTCTTTCCATTTTTTCTATGCTGCTATCAGTGTTCTGTTGAATATTCGTCACTGCCAAACCAGAGCGTTGTAAACATCTCAGCCCTTCCCCAGAGACCTGAGGAGGATGCCTTCCGCATCACGGCTGACGGATTGAGGCGGGACCTTCCCTGCAGATCGCGCTGCAGGCGGGCGGGCTGACCCTGGGGCCGCCCCGGGGCTGGTGGGTCCCTGTCCCTTGTGCCTCGTCCCTCGGGCCCGCGGGGCACCGGGACCAAGGCCTGTTGCAGCAGGTGTGCGAGTGAGGGAGCCCTGGGATGCTGGCCTTGGAGTATGGCCCGCGGGGGAGTGGAGTCACTGCTGGGTGCTCCAGGCAGAACCACTTAATGTTTGGAGCAAAATACTTCAGAGGTGACACTGCAGGAGGCTTTGCTTCCACGAAGAAAGGTGTGTTTTCATGGCATAACACAAGCGTGGTAATTGTTAGTGAGGAGCGGGGCACACAAAGTGACGCCACATCCAAGGCAGGAGCCTCGCCCCAGGCCGCGCTGGGAGGGATGGGAGCAGGAGAAGCCGTAATCGCCAGGAAAAATGGAACAGGATCAGGGACACATCCTGGTCTGCAGCCCCTCTGTACTCCTCATGTGTCCTCAGCTCACCCCACAGCGCTGGCCCCTGCAGCACACGTGGGATGGAAAATGGAATTTTCTTGCAAAATAAAGCAAGAGGTGTCTCTGTTTTCTGGGTTTCTTCCACAATGCAAGTGAAATGGAAAGTAGGAAGTATCTGGCTGGAATGCCTGGAAGAGAAGGGAGAGAGAGCACAAGAGGGGGGCTGGGACAAGGGCTGGATTTAGGAACGGGGAGGGAGGGAGGGAAATGGAGAGGAAGGGCTGCCAGCAGCTGCTGGCGCTGCAAGAGAACAGGAAATAGAGAAGATTAGAGTAGAGAAAGGAGGGGCAAAGGCAGAAGGGGACAAGAGTGACTTTGCTGTAGTGGCCAAGGGCCATCTGAGACTCTAACACTATGCTTGCCACCTGATTAATGTGTTTTAAAAATTCTGGGACGCCAGGAATGCCGTCAAACAGGTGACCTAACACAATTCTGATTACTTCACCCTGTGTTATTTGTGCTTATTCTGGCCAGCAACCTTTACTTGAATATCTCAGTTTTTAAACTAGTTTTGGGTTGCACATTTAGCAAATATGTGTGGATTGCTCTGATAGTGTTGTATTGAGATTTTTTCAGGGTCCCTTCATCAGTGATGCTAACATTTTCCGTGGGGAATGAGTGCTCTGGAGCAAAAGAAGATGTGGTGTTAGAAGTGAAGGGCTCTGAAATAGTTTGTGCTCTTTACTGCAGCAGAGAAGCTTACACTTCAGCCAAGCACAACGTAAAACTGCATCCCACACTCAGGGGACACACTGCTGAGAAGAGTGACTTTAGCACTAAATCCCAGGCCTATAAACAACTGGACACATCTTGAATGGCATTTATTTGTATCAAAGCAATTGTCTGTTTTCAGTCTAGTCTACTGTGCAAAAAATGGTGGTGTCTTGTTTGTGTAGTGCTTCCTATCTCCAGTGATAAGCTTACTAAAATTAGAGGTTATAGAATAACTTAGATTTTAAACTGCTGACAACTGTCAGGTTGAAATTCGCAAACTTGCAAAGAACTAATTTCATGTCCTGAATTTAATCCCTGCTGGTATGTTTCAATCCTAAAGACAAATATCTTTCACCAAAAGAAAGTCTTGTTTTTTAATGGTGTTTTTATTGCAAAAGAACAGCTAGACTGACAGCAATTGAAACATGGACCAAGCAGTGATACTGCAAGAACATTTATTAGGCACTGATACTTATACTGTTTTAGCTTCTGCAAAACAATTTTCACCTGTTTGTCTACATGCTAGCTAATGCATAGCAAGCTACAGTGTTACTTCTTCTTTTACACAATTGCTTATCACAGCAGGATGTTCCATAGTCTTCAGCAGAGTGTTCTGTTCTTTGCAGAAGGATGTGATTTCTGCAGTTCTTATTTCTCATGACTCCTGCTGAACCAACTTCAGTAAGTCAGCCATGCTGTTCATGTCGTTTAACTCATTCTACTCTGCAACAGTTCCCCCTTTCTGTTCTAAGTATAGCACGTGCTGAACTGCATTACTAACCATTCTTGGCATACATTGCAATAAGCAAGGCACAATCATAAAAAGGCACAAAAATATTCCCAATACATAAATTCTCAATCACAATAGCCCTCAGCCCATCCGGGGATATTCAAATACTGGAACAGTTGACCCAGCCAATCCCATTGCAGTTTCTTAACATTTTCTTCCAATTTCTGAATGCTGGCATGTATAGATTTGGAATGATCAGATAAATTCGTACAACACATCACTTCAAAGTCCTGACATCCATGACCATCGGCTAACAACAAAAAATAAATAGCAGCACGATTTTGCAAAGTAGCATGGCATACAGAATCCACATCTGCCAAAAGGCCAGAAAGAGAAATGGAAGTCGCATTAGTTTGTTGGGCCAACCAACAGCCAAACTTTTGCAAGGTTGTAAGGGCTTTGGCTGCTGCAACACCTGGAACAAAAAGTGAATCAGTCCCAACAAATTGGGGATTCCTAAACTGTGCATTTGGGTCACAGTCTTTGGTAAATTCATGAAGCACGCACCTGCGTCGGTCTCCATCTGCTTTATGTGTATGATTTATAATCATGGATTAGATTAGGAGTTAACACTGAGAGGCAGCCAATAGTGCAAGGTAGGCCAATTGCTCACAAAGGCAAAGCAGGCGAAGCACGATCACCACAAATCAAAAATATCCCTCGAGGCAATTTACGTGGGAGAAAATCTGAGGGTGCATAGTACACAGAGCCATGAGATATTACAGTTTGATTGCACCACAAAGAGCTACTGCAGAACAACAATTGAGTTGCGGTAACATCCAGAGTCATCTTGTAGCATGGGTCACTATTACACCTTTTCCCTAATTTGCTATAGTTGAAGTATGTGCAGCCATCTGCCCTAATAGATCCCAGAATTTCAAGTTCCTGTGGTTCTGAAGGGGCAGGGGTAAACGATCGCTTTAAGTATCAAAATTATCCATACATGATACCTTGGAGGTATTGCAGAATACGCAGGGCTCTCTACCTTGGGCTTCTGTCACAATCACTTGTGGGTCATCTACGGGAATTCCTACCAGACATGTATGGAGGGGTGCCTGAGGTGTGGCCATTGATAGCATAGTGCTGGTTGGTTCAAAGCCTCAGCTAGAGTGAGCCTTGTGATGGTAGCCTCTCCCTAGCCACTCCTCCTTTAAGCATAAAATTATCAAAAGAAGAGGGCCCATCACATTTGGGGCACCAATCTCTTTCCCACACATAGCAGTGTAGGGGTAGACCGTATTTCCACTCGCACACCAAACAGAGCACTGTGCAATTCTCAAAAGAATAGCTCAGGGCATCACGCCTAGGGCACTTGGCTTGGTGACGATGTGCCTCTCAAAACCACCTCTTGTGACAGCTGGTGCATTCACAAAATGCCCATGCCTGATGACTAGGGTCAGCACACTCTAAACACAGAAGAGGATTATTTTCTAATTGTAGATATTGCTCTTCGCATTCTTCCTGGACCCATCTGATGTCTTCTTGTTCCTTCTCGAGGTGGCGTGCTAGTCGCAGGTCAATATACACATATATTTCATATTTCATAAGTGCTAAGGTCCACAGGAAACCGAAGGTCTGGGAGATTTGGGAGATGACGCCGAGGCAGCGCTAGAGTTATACGGCTTTAGCAGTCAAGCTGGTATCCACCGGGGTCCCGTTTCTGTGGAAATACAAGCATAACCCCTTCTCCAGGTTATCAGGGCATAAGGACCTTGTATTTGGTTACTTTCCGGATCCTTGATAAGAAATTGGGCTTTTTCTACAGTATCTATGCATTCCTTTGTACCCGTAATGTGCTTTACTACAGGTGGCATAGGGTTGTCTCCATAAAAGTTCAAAAAATTATAAACATATAAGGCTTTGGCTAAACAATTCTGTGGAGTTTCTCCATGCATTTCTTCTTTCTGTTGCAGCAACAAGGTTTTCAAAGTAGCATGGGTGCACTCTACAATGGCCTGACCTGTTGGCGAATGAGGAGTGCCTGTAACGTGTGAAATACCCCATTGTTGAAAGAAGGAGTGTAGTTTTTGAGAAATGTAAGCAGGGCAATTATCAGTTTTTTTTGTCGAGGCACCCCTAAAGCCACAAATGCTTGTAAAAAGTATCGATAAACGTCCCGGGAGGCCTTGCCTGCAAGGCAGGAAGCATGAACTGCTCCAGAAAATGTGTCAACAGACACATGCACACACTTCATGTGACCAAAATCAGGAAAGTGTGTAACATCAGTTTGCCAAATATCTAGGCTTCGTAGGCCTCTGGGGTTGACTGCTGTTGTCACAGAGGCAAAATTATGACGCTGGCAATTTGGACAAGAAGTGACAATATCTCGAGCTTGGCGCTGAGTTAAAGCAAAGGTCTTTTGCAGCACTTTTGCATTTTGATGAAAGCAAGCATGACTAAGGGGTGCCTGCTCATTTGTATTGGGGACTATCACAACAGGGGCAGTGAGCAGGTTGGCTTGCCAATTGCCTTCTGCCAATTTTCCAAGAAGAGTGGTGTGTGACTGAATATGAGTAACAAAATATGGAGAGACCCGTTGATCTGATAAGCGAATCAGCTCGCATGAATGTTCTGCCAACATAGGGTTGGTAGGGTTGCGTAAAAGAGAGGCTTCTACTCTTTCTACGAGATGTGCAACGTACGCAGAGTCTGTAACCAGATTAAAGGCTTTTGGGTATTTCTGGTAAGCTCTTACAGCTGCAGCGAGTTCAACAACTTGAGGGACAGTTCTGAATCTCATTGAATCTGAATCTCATTGGCCCGTAGTCGGGTTTCGCCAAACTAAAACAGACTTCTGTGTCTTTTCTGATCCATTGGACAAAACTGTTAGAGCTGAAAGTGGCACTTCAGAGCACTTGGGTTTGAGCGTGGGAGCAAATTCTGTGGCGAATAATTTGTGTGCTGGCAAATGCTCTAAAACCTGCCCAGGAAAAGCAGCCAGGGCAATTCGAAAAATCCCAGCAGTTTGTTGAAGCCATAGTAAGTATGTAGAGGTACAAGGGACAAAAATTGCCACAGGTTTTTGTTCTGCAAAGGCACAGGAGCACCTCCATGCTTTCATTATTAATTGTGCAAACACCTCATATTGCACGGTGACTGTCTTAGACATTGCATGAGGAAGAAACAACCACTCCAGAACTAGTAGGGACCAGTCAGAAGGTCACCCCACTGAAACAGCTGTCCATGTGGTTGTCGGCTGGGGTGCAAAATAATAGTCAAAATAGGTAATTCTGAATCCCAATGAACTGCTTGGCATGCAGCAATGGCTGATGCCACACGTTGTAGGGCCATATGCCCTTCAGGTGTAAGAGTCTGGGGTGATGCAGTATGGGTGTCACCTTTTAGTAACTCAAACAGTGGTTGAAGGTCTTGATTGGTGGTGCCAAGTAGAGGCTGTACCAGTTAATGACACCTAACAACTTTTGCAGATCATTCAGTGTGTTGACCTGTGTCTGAAAGCTGATAGCTTGAGGTCTCACAGTTTGCTCTGCGATGCGCCATCCCAGGTACTGTCAGGGTGGAAAGTGTTGTACCTTTCTGAAGCAATTCTTAGTCCAGCCTGTTAGACTGCATATATAACCTCAGCTAGGGCAGCTCTTCGGCAGTGGCTCCAGCTATCAATATGTCGTCCATGTGGAAGAGGCCCACGCTGGAACAGTTTGAAGAATTGCAGCCTGTTGGAAGAACTCTTGTTGGAGAAGTTAATGAAGGACTGTCTTCCATGGGTGGGACTCCAAACTGGAGCAGGGGAAGAGTGTGAGGAGTCCTCCCCCTGAGGAGGAAAGGAGCAGCAGAGACAATGTGTGATGAGCTGACCAAGCCCCCAGTCCCAGCCCCCCTGCTCCATTGAGGGAGAGGTAGAGAATTCAGGAGGGAAGTTGAACCTGGGAAGAAGAGGGGTGGGGGAAAAGTGTTTTAAGATTTGGTTTTGTTTCTGATTTTCTCACTCACTCCATTTATTGTCAATCAAATCAGTTTTCTCAAGCTGAGTCTGTTTTGCCTGTGACAGTAATCAATGAATGATCTCTCCCCGTTCTGATCTCTACCCACAAGACTTTAATTGTATTTTTTCCCGCTGTCCAGTTGAAAAGGGGACTGATAGGGTGGGTTTGGTGGGCACCTGGCTTCCAGACAGGGTCAACCCACCACATTTATTTCAGACATAAAATATCCCCCTTACCCAAAGATCTGATGGCTATGACCCAGTACTTTGCCCTTTTCAGAATTTAATGTTATGCTTGCACTATGACTGTGTGTTTGGGGTGTCTCTTTTCCATTTTTTTCTTTCAAGAAGCTCATACCCCAGGATAGCTATAGAGGATGGGTTTTCTCTTGATGCCATTGTCCCTTGGCTCTACATGGGAAGTCAGTAAGTGGTAGATAATACAAGTGTTCCTTGGGATTTATTGGCCACATCAGATACCTTTCCACTTGCTCCTGTGTACACGTCTCTCTGGCAGTCCTCCTACGGGCTAGATCGTGTTGGACTAATAAGGCAATAAGGTACTGACAAGGTTACATTTCACTTTCTGGAGCACAGTAATCTCCAGTACTGTTTAGGATTCCTGTGTATGATTTTACCCCAATACTCGTCTTAGTTTTCTTAATAATGCTGCATAGCCCATCTCAGATGCCTGCACTTACCATCTGCATAGGACCCATATTCTATGGAACAGTTCACATGGTACCTACCAAGCCCTCTCTGCTTAGTTGACTGCAGCCACAGTCAAAGTCAAAGTCAGATGGCAATTGATGTTACCAGCTCACCAGAGCAGCCCAGATTTCAGGGAAAGTTGTTTCCAGGAAGGGAAGCACATGGTTTAAAGATCCTTCAGTGCTACCCAGAGCTTTCAAACCTTTATAGTATCAGTCCAAAATGAAGATAGAAAAAATGGAGAGGCAGACAAAATAGAATTTGTGGTCTGAAGTCACTGATATAAAGAGAATTCTTAATTATATTAGAACTATTTCCCATGTTGTCACAGTAAGTTACTAGCTTCTTTTTGTGAAGAACAACTGTATTTTATACTGCTGAGGAGTGTCCTATCTTACAACCATTGTCTTTGCACTGTGTTTGCTGTAGATCCATGACTCCATTCTCCAGTACTTTGGAAGCCACATGAGAAGAGCAGTTCTCTATGCACCTCCCGCTCACCATGAAACTGACCGTCAGCTCTGTCAGCGCATCCTGGCAAAACACGGATATACAGTCACAGTCCTTGAAAACAGGAGACTGGCCGAAGATCTGAGGCATGAGGGCCCTTATCACAGTAAGAATAATTGGACTTAGTTAATTAGTTAATTTGTTAACTACTAAGTGTGATCACTAAATGTAGAATTGATCCAGCGTTCTTCCACAAACATAAAGTGCATAAACTTTGATAAAAGTAAGGATAGAAGCCAAATTCTAGCCCTTCTCAGCTGTGTGGATAATTTTCCACAATTAGGTGATTCTTCTGTTAGGTAGAATTCTATTAGGTATCCTTCTGTAAAAAAAATGCAGCAGAGTAGTTAATCATAGTCTTGACAACTAAATCAGATCAGCTTGGCTCCTGGTGACTTCTCATACGAACTTCATCATTAGCACGGAGGGATTTTCAATAGAATGTTTCATAACAAAACACATACCTGCTATGTTTGTTTCCTTACCATTTTCTCTCCTAAAGAAAAGTTGTATGTGTGAAGGTACTTTTTTCCTCTAGTAATGTTTTGATTGTTCTGTAAACTTGTTAAAGAACACAATATAGGACAAGTACATTTTGCATTTGCTGTTGAATCTGGGATAGATTACTGTTGGTTCTCAGTTCCTCTTGAAATTTGATCCACAGTTAAAGCAGACTACTGAAGAATCCTGTTCTCTTGCACAAAGGACTGTAGCTTTATTGTGTAGAGTTACACTGTGCTTGACAGAGAAGCTTGGGCACCAGTTATGTATGTGATGACCATGTTTGAGTGTTCTTAGACACCTCAGAGGTATGAACTGAAACTGTAATGCCAGTTTGGTCTTGGAGGTCAATTCGGGAACTGGAAGGTTTTGAAAAAAGTACACAGGCTACCATTCTGTCAGAGGAAAAATGGTGTAGTTAGATATTTCTCGTGCTAAAGAGAGTACTCTTTGCATCATTCAGGCTTGCAATACACTTCTGGGGATACGAGATAACTCAAGTTTGCTTAAGCTTTAACCAAACCAGATAATTTCATATATCAAAACTACAATTACTTAGCATTCTTGAGATTGGTCACAATTCCATTGCTAATTTCAAGTTTCTTTAAGAAACTTTCTTGATAATAAGGTACATGTGGTTTTCTTTGGCAGGCTGTATCAAAAAGTAGCAAATTGTCTTCATCTCACTCTTACTTTAATCTAGTTTTATAGTCACCTTTTAGCCACTCCTTGCTTTGGGTACTTCCTGTCTGAGAGTGACAAAACACACCATGTCTGCAGGCTTTGCTAATGTCAGATGGGCTGCAGAGAAAAGATGGTATCTCTGGGGGTCATGTGCACCATCTCTGTGAAATACTTCTGTTTCAAATGGCCAAGGAAGTGGGTATGCCAAATTCAGTTGAAACCTATTGAAAAAAAAAAAAAAAAGAATGCACTAGATTTTCCTACAGTGCTGAGTTCAGATTGAAGTTCTCCTGTACCGTTTTTACAGTCCAAATATTGCCTCTGCAAAAATGAGCTTAACTGTGGATATTTATACTTTACAGGCTAGAACCAGGACTTCCTGTAGTATTTTTCCAGTAATAATAATAAAAAGTAATAAAAAGGTCTTAGGTATTTTCCAGGAACATCCTACAGCTTCCAGCAGATGTTGGATTATGTAAAAATCTCAAATGCTTGCCAACTTAAAGCAAAGAGTAAGACTCTACTAATTCCATTTCATGGCAGCATAAATCTGCCTTTAACTATTCTCTGTTATGTAAGTGTTTAGCTTTAACATTATGTTTTAAAAACAAGAAGTAAGTAAAAGAGCACATCTACATACCAACCCAATGATCTTTTCTTACAGCTAAACAAATTACATTCAAAGTTAATTTTCTTACCCAGTAGATGATGGGGTTTACTCTCCTGGATGGGATAGTACTCCTTATTTTAGAGAAGGGTACTTTGAGCTATGCTTTGGCATAATATTTTTCTAATAGGAGTGTATAAGTTATAAAAATATGCTCCTTTAGGCCTCAATTAAAGATATATAGATAATGAACTGAGAAACACAGAATGTGAGTGCTGTGAAAAATTTATAAAAAGAGTAATTCCTTATTACTTGGTATTATTTAGCAGCTCTATCGGGTGCCTTTACTTTTTGTGCAGTCTGTCTTACTCGTGTAGCTTTCAAAGTTCACTCTAAATTTGAAAGGATTTTTTGTTTTGAATGGCTGAGAGCCAAGACTCTAGCTGAAGTCATATATGGAAAAAAATTCACCACAAAACATTCCTAACTTTTTTTTTTGCTGGCCTGCTAAGAAGTTTGGGACCTGTTCTGCTGGTGTTTGAAACCCAAATGTGACGGCTCCGCACACTGATCTTCCAGAAAGATCCTCAACACCTGGGCTGCAGCACTTTGTTGAGTTCGTTGCTGTCAGAGAGAAACATCAGGGGAATAGTTTTCTTTAGTGGAAATTTTTCACTTCTTACAAACCAACCAAAACCATTTTGAGTTTTGGTAACTGGAAAACAGTTGGCTGAAAAGGAAAAACATAGCTTTCTTTTTAATCATGGCAAAGTGACTGTGGTTTAGGGGTTTACTATGAAAAATCCATGCAGATGTGTACTGCAGTAAAACATAAATTATTCAAACCCCTAATTTTTCACTGAAAAATAGCTTTGTCAGTAAATTCTCAAGCAGCTTTGCTTGAACAAAAAGTAGTTGTGCTTTCACCATTCCTTAGCAATTAAACCCACATGGAGGGAAAAGTCCATGGACTGATGATATCTGTGTCTGCGCTGAGCTCTTTGAGACTTCCTTTTGCAGCAGCCCTCAATGAGCCAGTTTTGCTGTAAGTTTAACATGTCTCTTAGTCTGCTGCTGGGATGGAGATAGAGAGGTGGAACTGTGTTAGAACTGTGTTAGTAGCAGACGATGGAATTGTCAGATTTTGCAGAGGGCTGGGATTACCACTTTGGGCAATGTTTTAACATGGTCATTATCTCCAGTAAATAGCTGTGGTAAATCCGCTTTGAAGTAAGCAGTTCAAAAGATGTTGCTGATGAGCACACAACTATTCATAACAACTGCTAAGAAAGATATCAGGTTGTATTGGCCAGCACATCTGCAAATGGCACATTTGTTTGGTTTTCCAGCTAGTGTGATTGGTGTGTGTCTTCCTTCCTTCCTTCCTTCCTTCCTTCCTTCCTTCCTTCCTTCCTTCCTTCCTTCCTTCCTTTATAAAATGTGAAAATCTGCTCATAGAGGTATAGCTTCTGGAACAAGTTATGCCTTCACCCCAGCCTTGGAGGGGATTGAAATTGGTGTCACAATCTCATTGAAAATAGTAAAAGGATCAGAAGGAGGAGTGAGAAAGCCCTACACTTCCAGGTTTTCTCCTGGAAGATTTGCCATACTGAGCTGTACAAGCCTGTGGGCTTCCTTCCCTCAGCCCAGGACAGAGCTGTGCTGCTCTATCAGAGATGAGTGGGATGGCTTCAGAGCCCCCTTAGATCCTCCCAGAGTGGCAAACACCAGAGAAGAACCTGCCAAATGTTTTCCAGTGTCTTCTGCCTTCTTCCCTGTTCTTCCAGTCAGAGAAGCTCTCATCTCTGTTACCACAGTAAAGATTTAAGAGGATCTGTGTGTTCCTATGACTCTGTGCTAACCTGCCACCATTTTCACATTTTTTAAAAAGAAGGTTTTAGCTCAGAAACTTGTTTCAGTAACAGGCATTTCTGCCCTCCAAAAATAATGTTCCCTAGTTACTGCCTGCTGCCTGAATCTTTCCTGAATTCCATACTTTGCCTTTGAAGATGACATCTTCAAAGATAAATAAACTGCTTATATCTTTCCTTACAGAGCCATCAGTTTTTCTGTCCTTTGCTGAATGTGCCTGCCTCATTAGTCATTGGTGACGCTTCCTTAATAGGCATTTCCTTCATTTCTCAATTCTTCACCTTTACCAATAGTTAAGCAAATCTCAGCAAACTGCAGGCTCCAAGAAATGTGTGCAGTTGTATGTTACACATCTGACTGGCCAATTTTAATTAATTCTGCAATAACATGCAAAATTCTGTCATTACCACTAGCTCTTGGAATGGAAAAGATTGTACATAAGCTCAATGATAGCCCATCAGTTTGGCCATGGAAAAAAGCCTCATGTATTCAGGCTTCTGGCAAACTAACTGCAGTGTAACATTATATGCTCCCTGCTGCCTTAGAATGTTAGTAATTTGGTGGAAGCTTTTGCGATTGCAATGAGGGACTTTAAAAAAAGAATCATAAACCATTTTCATTGTATTGCTTTTACATAATCATTTCCTATTTTTAGAACACTGCAGTTAAGTATTTAAACTTTACTACTGCCTCTTTTCACAGTTTGAGTGACATCCATTGAAGATTAAATTTTAGCAATCCCATTAGAAATATAGCTACAGTACAAATATTGATTTGGGTTGGGACTTTTTTGTGTGATTTATTGTTCCATAAGATAAGTATTGAACTCGTCTTAGCTTTGTTCAATATTTAGCTTTTCTGTCAATTTCCTCTGAAATCAATACCATTTTCATGTCCTATTTATTTTCCGGACATTGTTAAGTACATATCATATACTACATAGATACTTAAATTTTCATATATTGCAAAGAATATTAGATCTGAAGTTATTTCTTTTTTTCTGACATTATCAATATACACTGAATTCTGTTTTGTTTTCTGGCATTTTAAGAGCATGCTGTGTTTAAATACTTGGCGGGGTAAACTAAGGCCTAGTTCCAACAACTAACTGGGTGATGAGGGTGATCTGGCTTTTTGCAGATGTGGGAGTGGTGCTTGGGTGGAGCTGCACCAGGAACAGGAAGGGATGATTGAGACAACAGACCCATGGGAGCAAATCTGAGCAAATCTTGGCCTTTCTCTTTATGTGCTCGGGTCAAGAGATCTGTCTGGTATTTAAAGTGGCACTATTTATGTATTACATAAAGGAATAAATACCCCCTCACTGATAAAGCCACCTGATTATATTCAGGCATAACTCGTTTTGCTGTAAAATGGTGGTTTGAGAATTGTATTGTTATGGAAGATTAGGCTTCTGCTGTCTTCTGCTTGGCTCAAGCTGCTGATTGGGGAATGTCAGGGAACATGAGGCTGCAGGAGCAAGCACAAGTTTTCACAGATGTGGGGTGATGCTAGCTGCAAAGTTTTCTGTCTATATATTTACATGGCTAAAGAAGCAGTTGGGGACAGATGAAAGAAAATTCTCGTTTGATTTTCCCCAGAAGCAATTTCCCATGTCAGCCTTGGTCAGTTTTTCATTTTGGTTTGCTGGGTATCCTTTGGAAAAATTACTTTTTAAAGAAAATTTACATTTTTCATGGAAGAAAATTACTCAGTTCACTTTGCTTCGCAGTTGGAGTTACAAGGCCAGAAAACGTTTCTATATCAGTTAGAGATGGAGAAAACTAGGATAGAAACTTTATGAGTCACTGTCAGAACTAGGATGAAATGCATGCTCTTTGCTGTATATCTTTGTTATTCCTTTAGCATATTGTATCACCTCTACTACTCATCACTGTTCATACTTTTGGCCAGAGGCTAAATAGGAAAAGTACCAGGTTAATTGCTGACATCTGGCCATCAGCAAGGTAGGAACTTTCAGAAGTGCTACTTCGTAAGTGCAGCCAGTAGTAATTTCCTCAGAGCTGCTAATTAGTGTGGAGAATAAACTACAGGCGTGGGTTTGGAGGCCCCCAGGGCCCTGTCTGTCGACTGTCAGACATCCGTTTTGCATTTTCCAAGACGTTCCATATCAGCAAATTTAGTGAAAATGAGAGAAGGTGGTAGAGACAGGAGGACAAGTGATGCTCTTTCTTCAATGACTGTGAAGACTGGTATGTTTGGGTGAACCAAGGTACTTGCTAACACAAAGTGTTAACAAATTCTGCTGCCATGGAAAAATGAACAATCTGTTCATCATGTCTGTAGTAATCAGGGCATGATGTACTACAACAAAGTTGTTATTAGGAAATCTGGTTTGGGAGTAAAGCTAGTGAAGTACTCAAATGGATTCCCTGGAGCTGTGGAGTATTCAATCTTAGATGTCTTGAAATACTAGGTAAAGGGATTTTATTGGGTGTAGTGAGTCCCCAGGTGGGGTAACAAGATGGTCTCACAGACTTCTTGAAGTACATGACTAGCCTTGAGAAAATCAGGCAAACAAGAAACTGAAGAGAGAAAATGGTGATTTCTAAAGAAGATGGAGAAATTTCAGGTATGATTCAGCTGCGGTGACTCAGGGCTTGGAGGAAGAAACAATATGTAGTTTACAGCATCTTTTTAAAATGCAAAATATTCTCAAAACCCCCCAAATTGATGAGAATATATTCCTGATGGGAGTGGGGAAAAGGGAAGGGAGCAAAAATCAGTGGTGCTTAGATAATAGGCAGCTGAACTTTGAGAAAGTAGAAAGCAAATAATATATTGTGAAATAGGGATGTTTTTCATGGAATGGAATGCAAAAATAAGTACTAATAGAACAAAATTTCCTCCCTTAGGGAATAGTTTTCTATGGAGTTAGAAAGACATTAACAAGAGTAGGAAACATTAGTTTTAACTTTTCTTTTTTTTTTTTTCTTTAATTGTTCAGAGTACAGTTAGGAGGAGCCCCTACTTGCTGTTTGTTGCAGCCTCAGACAAGTTTCCATGAAATTCAACTAACTTTAGCAAACAATTATAAAGACTAAAGGCCTCAAGGAAAATTGCTTGTGTGTTCTGTAAACATCTGGTTGCCATTTTCAATTACAAGGACCAACCCACTGAAGGAAGCAGTTTAGTTTTTTTGGAACAGAAATGGGACACTGGGGTTTTTGTTCTTTTTCATAGTGGAGAGTAAAGGAAATGTCAGGAATAGAGAGGTCACTAGATGCTCAGCTTTTATAAATACAAAAGTCTCTGAGAAAATTAAAGTAAATTGAAATCAGATTCTGAAAGTGTAAACAACCCTGTGGAGGTAAGGTTAAATAAGCAGGACTGGAGATCCTAGCATGCCAGCAAAAGCACAAGATCATTCTATCATAAGTAAGTAATTTAAAATACTGTGCAAAATAATAATGGTGAAGGTAGCCACAGAAATCTTTTGTGGGTCACCATACAAATATATGTGTATATTCAAATCTAGCAGATGTAACTTCTCTTCCCAAAATCCTTTTGGTTAATTGTTGGTACAAATATATAACCAACAGTATATGAAACTGGTTGGTTTCGTAATGCAAAATATATGTCATGTGAGTCCTGAGCTAAGTTTTGACAAGCACGCATTTTAGAAACACTTTTTATATGTTGTTTAACAAGGACCTTCCTAAACAAGCTAAATAGGTAGAAATGTGATCCTCAGAGCATACTGAGTTACAAGCATGTAACAGACTTGATCTGCTTCCATAACGTGGAAGTTCATTTAGTTTTGGGAAGGAAATGCATACCAGAAACATACATTGTCTTGATCACTTTTTGGTTTTGCTTTTAGCAGTTAATCTCATGCCCACACATTATTGGTTTCAGTACAAGACAGAGAAGTTTCTGACATAAACAAATGGATGCTGCTCTCTAATGTAATGCTGTGGTTTCATGTTAGAAAATCGAAATGCATAATATACTTTTGTGAACAATATGTATTCTTCTTTGTAATTGCTAGCAGAACACGTTCATGCTTTGTAAAAGAAGAGCACACAAACGATTTCTTTGTGTTACTAAAATAAACCTCTGTAAGATTGTGCTGAATCCTCTGTTTCAAATCTACTCTTTTCCTTTAGAAAGGGAAATTCTTTATTTGTTTATAATAAAAGTATAAGGACATTGAGCTCTGCCAGGTAAAACTAAAATATACCATTTAGTCCTAAAAGTACCAAACATATCTTTCTCTGAGTATTCTTTTTAGTTTTATAAACAGAACATACAGTCCAGGGGAGAGTGGTATTTAGGGGCTGACTTAGAAATTACAATAATTAAAATGATACACACTGATTACACAGTGAGCTAAAAATAAAACTTTACTGGAATAAATTATGTCATGTTAACAGAATCTGAAAAACACCAGTGTCCAGGAAGATCCGCACGTCAGCCAAAGGAAAGCAGCAATGTGCAAGGCTACTGAAATTAAATAAATACAAGGGATTTAGGCATCAGTATACAAGCTTTGTAATATGCTAGTAACATGCAAATCCTGTAAAAGAGTTTGAGGCAATTTTTCATAACTGTAGCCTGTGGGATAAGAAAGTAACAGCATACATGTGCTTTTTCAAGTATTTTTAAAATGCTTCAGGTGCCAAAATGAATCCTGACTCTGATAGGGTTCAAGCAGAGACTCTGGTTTATAAATATATATGTCTGTTCCTAAATGTCAGATAATTGTCTGCTAATACAGGTGCCAGGAGAATGTCAGTCAGTCTAGCCAGAAGCCTGTCACCATCCTGCCAGAGCACTCTCTCTAAGGGATTGTTGGTTAGGACTGCTCAGTGATTTGGCTGCTGGAAGCTGTGCACCCTTTTTGATGCAGTCACTGGCTCTGAGCCCTGGTCAGCTGTGAGAAGTGTGCTGCTGCCTTTCATCACTGTGCTCCCATTTTAGGTAGTGGCATTGTATACAACTGAAACAAAAACTTACTTGTTTTTTCTTTTTTACTTTAGCTACCATGACTTTTATTGGTTCAGGCAGCAAAAAGCTTATACTCTGTGTAGGCCTTCACTGTAATTTGCAGCCAGCCCACGCCATTCCTAGGTTCAGATTCCAACTTTCTCCAGCTGGATGCACTTTCAGCTGACAGCTCTTTTGAATGCTGCATCCCAAAATCACCCCAGACATCAAAAGTGCAGTAGCCACCCACAGTTTAGAACATGTTTCTGAAATTTTCACACAACGTATTGTTGTTACGCTGGCTTATATTACATCAAAAAGGAAACTTTTCTCCATGAGGGGAATGATTATTCTATCTGTCTGATGTTCACTGTACTCCCTCAGAGATGATTTTTCTATATAATATTGAATATTTTTTTTTACTCAACCCCTGAGGTTGTCCATTTGGAGGTAATCCTATTTTGCACAGATGTCAAAGAGAATAGAAGCTCCTCTGAAAAACTCAGAAATTGGAACTATTTCTCAGTTTCAAGTTAGTTATGAGAACTTTCAGATTTCTGGAAAAAATTATTTCATACAGGAAAGTATTACTAAAAGTGACACCCTCTCTTCGATTAAAAAGGAAAAAACCCACATATCATGAATTTCTATCATTTTTGGCAGGCATATTTCCTTACAAAACAATGCCAATTTTTTACAACAGAAAGGCAAAATATTGAGGGGATTTGGATTAAAAAGTAACAGAGGAATAGGATTTGAGCAATTTTAGCTGGTAGCAAGATTAAAAAAATATAATCTGAATATATTTTCTCAATGGTGCCTCACAGAAATGAAATACAATTATACTCTGGTAGAGGAAAGGACAGAGGAGCTGAATGGTATGTGTTTTGTAAATTTTGAACCAAATTGTTCAAGTAATAAACTTTTTCTGTAACAAGATTATTGTTGTAATGACTTTGTTTCTGACATTTGTAGTAATGCTTTCAAAAATAAATATTTAGCTATAAAAAAGATTTTCAGTTTTAATTTATAGCAACTACTAAAAGTGTATCTACAGAGAGAGCTTACAGAGTTTTCTTCTGTGTTTTGTAAATGCAAGATGAATCTGGCAGAACCACAGTTATTTTAGATCTGACAGAATACAGCTCAGTTGATCTGTTTATTGAAAAAGGACTTTTAGTGTAAAATGGAGAAGTAAGACAACATAATTTTTCTTTATTTGAAAAAACACCAGTTAACTACAATTTTTTTCTGCAATAGGTAAGATAGAAAACATATCAGCCTACCAAAGTACTGTTCAACAGCTGATAGACAAAATAAGAAAAAAATCAAGATATTTTGGAGCAAATAAAGAAGCATTTTTCTGTCTAAATAGGAATTAGTCATTTTAATATTTTTCCCCATTTGACTTCAGCAAGTGTATCAAAAAAACTCTCTCACTTCAGGTTTCACAGCCTCAGTGAGGCCAAGTATCAGTGGAGCCTGTCTAGAAGTCATTTTTCAACGAAAAATAATTGAGGTAATTTTCTATAAAGATGAGGCTGAAGTCAAGGACTTTAAATATGTAGAGTTTGACATGTTAGTCCTATTTTCCCTAGGAATGTAGTGTTAGGGCTTAAAAAAAAGCCCTGAGAGTAGATGAAAAGAAGTATTCAAGAAAGTACTAGCCCAGAAGGTAACCCAGAAAGCATCAGGTTTTCTTCTTCCTATACCCATCTCCATGACACATATGATTTACACTCCAGATGTTACAGTACACATTTTTTTGCAAATCTAACAATGTGAGGATGTCTGTTGATTTTCAAAAGTGGGGTCTGACCCTACATTTCTTTAAAATGTTTGCAGAGATAATTTTAAGGTCTACTTTAGAGTCCATGTTTTATGGATGCTCTACATGGCAGTCCAGGTATCTATCATGGACTTCCACTACCCCGTGGCATGCCAGGTGAGTAGAAGTGAAAGGCAGCATAGAGTGATACATAGAAAACAGTATCTGTGAAGTACAGCTGGAAATCTTACGTTTGACATGACTTAATTATTGCATCACTGTCTTCTGCAGTTTTGTCTAACTCATAAATAAAATGGGTCAGTTCCCTAGTCCTAAGGAGAAATGCTGCAGTATGGCTCATGTCCATGTATCTAAACTCTTCTTCCCTGACTGAGGGTGGCCTGCTTTGTGCTGAGTTTTAGGAACTGTCACTGGCTTAGGCTGTCTCCTGGGGCATTGCATGGCCACCCAGGGAGAAGAAAACAAACACAGTAGATGATTGCAGGCCAGTGGTTGAGCCTGTGTCCTGGCACTGTTTAGTTTAGCCATTGCCTTTATTCCCAAGCTGCTTTTTTGCAGTACTGTTTCATGTCTCCTGGGTATTAGAGAATGTGATATATTAATAAGGATTGGTATAGGATGCCTGAGTGCTGTAATTGCAGTGATGAAGGCTGGCCATTTGGATCTTAAAATATGTCTCTTTTTCTTGCATATGTGATCAAACATCATTATTTTAGCATTGCAATTGGTATTCTCATTCATTGTTATTAGAATGAGACAGGACATTAAGAAAAAAAACCCAATTTACTCCTTAGCTGCTTATCCTGAGGCTCCTATATATCAATAGAAGGGAAGAAGCTGTTTTCTCAGGTCTAGCACAGTTTGTGCCTTTTAAAGTCAATGATGAATTGTCATTAGTGCCATCATTCAGAGGGCTTCTCAGCTCAGGTACCAAAGAGTGAGAGTGGTAGAAAGGTTGGGGTGAAAGGATGGAAGGTATACACAAGCTGGCAATTTTGTTTCCTTGGGAGGAACTTCTCCTCCCTAGGAACTATTTTCCAATTGAGTCTTCTTTTCAGTCACCAGCTCTTTCTGTTTGTTGTATGTGCCTTTCTAAAAGCCCAGACTCTTCCTTACAAAAGTAGCAGGATCCTCAGGTTTTGTAATAGTTTAGTGAGGAGGGTGCCTCAGTACCACTTGTTCTTGTTGTTAAGTTCTATGTACAAACACATCCAAGTTAGGATGTGCTTCCACAGCTCCTCAGGTCTACAAGGTGCTTTGGGGCTCCTGTTCACTCATCATGATAGGCACTGTGGCGGAGTCTCCCCAGGGACATCTTGGGGGTACCAGGGCAGGGGCCCGTGTCTCTCTGACAGGGTTACTGGGGTTACCTCACCCTGCACTGTGCCTCTGTGCTCCTTCATGTGTGTGTGTGTGCATATGGATAAGAGAGAAGAGTATTCTGTGGGCAGATCCCCCTCCTGCGATGTCCCTGGGAGCAGCTGGAGCAGGGTGTTATTTGAATTCTCCCACCTGCTGCAGTTCCTCTGAGCTCCACTGCACAGCCTCATCCCTGCATGTCTCAGCTGCATGACCCTTCTTACCACATGCACATTCTCTCCTACCAGTTTTCACCTGGTTCTTCGTGCCAGTCTGCTCTCAGTAGCCTGTCTCTAATATGTCTCAATCTGTCTTTTCTGTCAGGCAGTTTCCTTCTCCACCTTCACAGGAGGTAAAGAAATACCTGCACAGGTGGATTTAGATGAGCTTTGGTGGATCTGTGACGTCTGTGCTTCAACTAGGTACCAAATACTTCCATCCCACTGAAGGTTAGGTTTAAGTCCCACAATATGTGAGTGGGAAACATATATAGCAGCTTTGACTGTCTTAGCTAATGTTGTGAATTAAGTACATATAAAGTAAGAATTCCAGCATTTGGGAGCAGTTGGGGTTGTAAGTTATTTTATCTTGCTTACAAGAAGAGCATACCATATTGGATTATTAGGAGCTTTTGGTTTCACTGAGGTTTGCTGTGCAGAAAAGACCCATGTGTGGAGAACATACCAGAGTAATCTGAATATTCATCCAAAGCACAGTGTGTAAGCACAGAAGTGGAATAACAGGCTTGAGTGTTTGCATTGTCCCAATGTGTTTGCCGTTGGGTCAGAACTGCATATTTTCCTTTTATTTGCTATTGAACTCTACTACAGCTCAGAAAGTATTTTGACAGCGTATTTTCATACCTTGAGTTGACAGGTTGTGCTATGATAAAACCTATAGGTTTTTAGAGTTACAATCTGTAATACAACTCAGTGGAGAATTATTCTTAGCCTGACAGTCTTTCCTGGACAGACTGAGAACCATCTAATGCACCTGCCTTGCAATACTGCAGTATTCTTCTCCCCATGTCAGATTAATACAACTTTTGAATGCACTTTTATTTCCACTATTCCACCCATTCTTTGGTTGCACAGAAAAATATATGGATGTAGTTTAATAATACTGCAATTTGATTTTTTTTTAATTACCTTTTGTTGTCTTACTGACAGTTATCTGCAAATTGAAAAGCCAAATTTAAAACATTCGCTGCAGGTCTGAAGATTCTTTTTTGCTTGTCTCTTATATTATGGTAATTTGTTGACTGAAGAAAAGATTGTTAATCTATTGCATGATTAAATGTGATATAAATGGAGAAGGGATTGTCCCGTCTGTTCTCTGTTCTTGTACTTATGCCTACAATAGATTTCTTTTGCTTCTTTTAGAGAAAGTCATTTGCCTTGTATTATCAATTGCTCCAGTAAAGAAGACAATAACTCTTTGACTTGGTAGCTAGGTCTAAGGCAGTTTTAGAGTTTGAGACCAGGAGGAGAAATTAAAATATCTTTCCACTTTTGAGAATATTTCTGATAGAAACAGGTAGCTCTTGTTATGCTCATTTTTTTACTTTTGAAATTTGCCTTTGGATTGACAAGGAAAGCAGGCTTGAAACCTGTCCTTGATGTAAATAACCAGTAATAAAATAATTCTTTCTTTTAGGCAAGAGTGGAAGCATTATGCCTCTGCATTTGTAGTTAGACCTAATATCCCTCCACAGCACTTGCAGAAGAGATACAGGATGGTCAAGCACTACTCTGTTTTTATGAGAGGCACTGCAATAGAACTTCAAAAGCCTATTTCACTGCCCAAATTCTGAATTCAGATGTGACTGTGCATGAATTCTTGAGCACAGGGCAATGTTTTATGCTAAGCTGTTCAGGGACATATGAACTGTCCTTGGAATTAAACCGCTTCCATTTGGTTCACGCCAGCTTCTCCTCTACAAAGAATGGTTCCCTTGGCACTTCATATCTTCTTAGTTAGGGAGTGGTTGAGCCAAAAAATAATCCTGATCATCCTCAAGGGGAGTGAATAGTGACTGTCCTCAGGATTCCTTCAGCCTTTTCCTGGCAGCCATACAGCAACTGCACAAAGTATTTTGTGAATGAATTGACTGCGTCCAACAATCTCAGCCTCATCCATAGGGTGGGGTATTTTTTTTCACTTAAAATACTCTGCTGTGATTAATGTGACAATAGATTTTAGCCTAATTTGTCCAGATAACTAGAGGTTATGGGGCTATGTGTTATGGCAGAGTACAGTCAGTCTGAACACACTGTGTGAAACAGTGAAAGCTGTGCATGTGGACAGGTGAACAGCTGCTTTCCAGAGTAGTTTAGAAAATATCAGAAACCTCACCATCTTGTCCTGTGCTATCACTCAGTGGAATGATCATCTCTTCATTGTTGTTGTACTGAGTCTATATTGGTGATAGTTTATGACTATCAAGGGCCACAACAAAAGAGAAATTAAAATGCTTCCAATAACTGCTTTTTAAGGAGAAAATTGCTGAACACCTAGGTGTGAGATATTCCTTTAGGAAAAGTCTTACAAACAAAACAATGATATCAAAAACTTGTAAGAGGATGCATCATAAACAAAGAAAAACTATTCAGTCCAACAAGCATTCTGATATTTGCACAACGAGACAGCCAAGCTGCTGTAACCAGAAATAGGCTTCAAAGGATATTTTCCCCTGGAGTGTTATCAGTGAAGCTCAGATCTTCAGAGGTGTAGAATTCCCACATCCCCAGACCCCTGCACACAGACTGACTGATGCTGCTGCCCTGTGAGATGCTGAAGGGCATAAAATTCAGCCTAGAATCCAGAGGCGTTCAGTGAGGCAGAAGTTCTGTCTTTCAGACATCTGTTAGTGCTTCCACTTTAAACTCCTGGCTAGCAAACTATTGGCTCTTATAAAGTGACTACATTGCAGGGTTGAAGCCCAACATATTCCTCTGTCCAGTTTAAAGTAGAATTTGTGCACAAACATCTATTTCCATAAATATGTGCCTCCTCACCAAAGTTGGTATAATCTGTTCTCACTCCATTACCGTGCAGGAGCAGAGGAGGTTGACTTTTTTCCCCTTGTATACTATGAGGACTCATGATTCATGAAGTTAAAACCTATATTCATTGCACTTATTTTTTTTACAGAACAGGATTACAACATGCCGTAAGTATAACTGAATACAGTTGAANGATTTGTGCACAAACAGCTATTTCCTTAAATATGTGCCTCCTCACTAAAGTTGGTATAATCTGTGCTCACTCCATTACCGTGCTGGAGCAGAGGAGGTTGACCTTTTTTTCCCGTGTATACTGTGAGGACTCATGATTCATAAAGTTAAAACCTATATTCATCGTACTTATTTTTTTTACAGATCAGGATTACAACATGCCATAAGTATAACTGAATACAGTTGAATGCATCAGTATGTAAACAATAACTTTTCCTGAAAATATTCTCTTTACAGCCATACAGCTCAGAGGTGCCTGAAAATATATTTCAAGTACAGCTGACAGGGATTTCTCTTAAAAAAGGATCCTGTACAAATCTCAGGATCTCCCTTAGCAAGGGTTCTGTAACCTCCTAAGAGTAAGGTATTCCAGTACTTGATACATGTGTTTAGAAATTGTTCTTCATGTACCCTTTGCTGCAAATTAAAATGCTTACTTTGCATCCTGTCTCCAGTGATTAAGACATTAAAGTCATTAAGTCATTAAAGAGACAACTGATTTTGGATGGGTAAAAATTTATTCTGTGGTGGTGTGGTTTAACCCCAGCCAGCAGTAAAGCACCACCCAGCTGCTTGGTCATCTGCCCCTGGTGGGATAAGGGAGAAAAGCAGAAGGGTAAAACTGAGAAAACTCATGACTTAAGATAAAGACAGTTAAATAGGGAACGCAAGAGCCATGTCTGCAAGCAAAGCAAAACAAGGAATTAATTCACCACTCCCCGTGAGCAGACAGGTGTTCAGCCATCCCCAGGGCAGGAGCTTCATCATGGATGGAACCAAAAACATTAGTTGGGCAGACAAATAACATCACTCTGAATGCGTGTGTCTTCTCCCCTGCCCTCTTCTTCCTTCTTCCCCCAGCTTATGTTGTTGAGCACAGCATCACATGGTAAGGAATATCCTTCTGGCCAGTTGGGGTCAGCTGTCCTGGCTGTGTCCCCTTCCAGCCTCATGCCCATCCCAGCCTCCTTGCTGCAGGTCAGACTGAGACACCAAGAAGGCACTGACACTCAGAAATAGTTAAAACAATGGTGTGTTGTAAACTGGTTTGGTAACAAAACAAAAAGACATCACTGTGTGGGCTGCTCGACAAAGGATCGACTCCATCTCAGTCAGACCCTGTGCGAGGTCTTCCAAAATCTACCTCCATTTTCTAACCCTCTACTGAAACCATGTTTCCAAAACTGGGAAACAGTGTTACTGGAGAGGTATGACCAACCCAAACTGAAGCAGAAGGATTACCTCCCGATCATTTTTACCCCTGTAACCCTCATAAATAGGTTTGGTTACAATTCTTGTTATCTGCAGGGCTGTTATTTAGAATTCTGTTGGGTATTGTCATGGAGTAAATTAAAATTGAAATTTTAAAGGAGGGGATTCAACTCATTCAGCATCAATAAGTACTTGCCAACAGCTGGAAAGTTATTTATATTTGCTTTGTTGGAATTTTTTACTCTGATTTCTGTTTACTAGATCAGTTACTCGGTCAGAAGAAAGGAGTCTACTCTTATGTAATACGTTCTTGACAAACAAATTCCAGCTGTTTCTTGTTGTCTTTTCCTCTGGTGCTCATAAACTGATTAATTTCAAGGTAGTGGTGTGAGCAAATGCAAAATTGCAAATTGACTTGAGATTAAAATAAAAATAAATCCAAGTGGTCTTTTTTTTTATTTCTCAGAATGAATGAAATACAGGAAGATAAACATGAAAGATTAAAATTTTATTTGATTTTCAAAGTTCTTTCATGTCAAGATTCAGGATGGAAACCTTAACACTGCAAAATGAAATTTCAGTCTATGGTAATGAAATGAAGCTTAGTTATTTGATTAAATTAAATAATATGCACCTAAGAGATTAAAAATTCCAGAGTTGCATGCATCTAACAGTTTTCCTGCAAAATTTAGCCTCCAATACTGTAGCTCATGGGGAGAATGTGGTCGTTTCAAAGATTGGAATAGGATCACTTTACTTTAGAAATCACCTTCAGAAATTTTAGAAGTTTATCTATAAACTTGAAGCCCCACTAAGTCCTACAGTTCTCATTTGGTTTATGTTAAGTTTGGTCTATGATATCAGAATACAAAAACTCTCTGCAGAATATTATTATAAAAAAAGTTAAATGTTTTTATTGGTGTCTGCACTGCTATTTCCTCTGCTGCTAAAAAATGTATTTGTTTTTCTCCCTAGACTATTATCTTTTAAATTATTTTTTCCGCATTGGCTATTTAAATTATTTCAAATAATAAATCAGTGTCAAAGACAATGAAAACAGTGCTATCTCGTTGAAAATTATAATTTGTACATTATATCAATTTTCAGTTGAAAGTTATTGCTCTCTAAATTGAATAACATTTACTTTGACTCATTCAGAATAAAAGTAAATAAAGGTGATCACATCAGATTTTAATCAAATTATGCTGTACTACTACCAGTTGAAGTAAAAACTTGCATTGATATTCTTAGGTAAACCTCAGATACATATTGCAGGTAAAAATACTTTTTGAGATGGGACTGGATGACAGCTACAAAAACTGCAGGAGAGGAGAGGATAAGAGCTGGCAAAAGACAGGTGAATAAAAGCATCATGCTGCCAGCATGTATCCAGATAAAGCTCACTTTGCCAGCATAATTAGATGTAATTCTGCCGATGAGCATTCCTTGTATATGAAAGGCCTTAATTAACAGGCTGAACTAAACAATCTTGATTTGAAAAGATATTCAGAGAGCAGATGAACATGCAATTGCATATTCTCATCTTGTTATCACTCTTCTACTTGTCCAAGTGCAAAATAATACAATCAGTAGAGCGTATCTCCATGAGATGTGATTTCATACTGTCTAACTGATCTGTGGCTCCTGTGTGCTGAGCTCCTTTGGTTTGCTGAATAAAGCAAACAGGATTTCCATAACTAGAGACAAAGTTCATTCTGTGGGAAAAGCTTCATGCAAATTGCTAGTAATTAAATTGTTCAGATATAAAGCATTCTTTTTAACGTTCCCCCTCAAATGTCCTGTAAAAGCCTGCTTTTGGTTTGAAGTCTGCAGGAAACCAGCAAAACAGTGTGTACATTGAAAAATGGAATATTAGAGACATTATTAATGCTTCTTCATTAAACTCTCTAAAAACATTTTGAAACATGAGTCCTTCCATGCAGACAGCTTTCGTTATTACTGTCACTTTTGTTCTTTCTCTTTTATTGCAGAATGTTTTACCTCAAAATTATCTTGCTTTACTTTAAAAATAAGTTCTGTGAAAAGGATCTTCTATGTTAAAACACAGAACCTGGGGTCCTTTGCAAGGTTTATGTGATGTTGTTGGAATACTAATAACAGTAGCACCTTTTTTTCTGAGATCTAGTTCTGTAATTATTGAATATGCAGAAGGAAGACAGACTGCTGGTTTCATGATCATAGGTGTTCATTTTCCACAAAAAGTTAAGCTGTGAAAGGAGTGACACGGGAAAATTTGAGGCAATATCTATTCCTAGAGGAGTCTGTTCTAAAACTAAATAGCTCTTGTAACGCATGCCTCTTTTGTTTTTGTTTTCCAAGAATGCTTTTTCAGGTACAGTATATGAGTAATATATTGACACACTTAAATAGAAGTCACGCTGCTCTGCCAGCCTGAATCTGAGAGACAGCACTAGGTGTAAGCTGTTTTTCTAATAGGAAATCTCCTGACTTCTATAAATAGACATGTTTCAGTTCTGATTGTTCTGTACTGAAATAACTGGCTAGAGGTTTAATTACTCTGAATAGAAAACACAAGTAATGGCAGGCATTCTGGCTCTCCTGCACTGTTCCACTTCCTGGGCACTGGCTCAGAAGCACACCAGATCTGAGGGTACACTTTCCTTTTCTTCTCTTAGGTATATTCATATTGATCACTCTGATGTATCCTAAAGGCAAATACACAGTGCAGCATATACTCTGGAGTCAGGGATCAAATTCTTCCCAGGCCAGGATGTGTCACAATAAACAAGGGAAGGAAATGAACTGTTTCTGAGAAATTGAGTTCCCTCCAGCTCCCTTTCAATTTGCACACAACTAGGCATTGTGATTTATATGTAATTATAATGATTTATTCAAAGGTGTTTACTAGTCAAAGGCATAACATCTTGCTTATCTGATAATTACATAGCTGGTGAGGTCATTGAGTAGGTTGTTAGCACTGCCAAACTTTTGCAGTAAAATGAGGTATTTGCTTGTACATTTCTTTAATGCTTCATTTCTTTGCTATCTGTGACATTTTTATCTGTCTGCAGGGGTTTTTTTGTTGTTTCACAAAGAAGCATGTAGTGAATCTGTCTTGCCTAAATTTCATATACCCTAATTACTTTTATATCATAATACTGGTTCTCATAATGTGAAATTGGAGAACTTTTTACAGTAATAAATGCAGTGTAACTGAAAATTGATCTCTTCAGCTTTGTCACACTGCTTATAAACATAAAAAAGTGATAGTTACTTTCATAGTCCTGGATCCATTCTACACAATCAGTTCATTACTGTACTTAACGTAAATTGAGTGTTAAATCTCCTTAAGTGGAATCTTTACCTTGCTTGACATTTGTAATCATGTTTGGGATGGGGAAAAAATACATTCTGGAGAAAGAAAGAAAGGAAATAAATAAAATAAATACCTCTGTGGGCCATTGGTGGGACCAAATTAAGAGGGTAATCTAATACAATTGAGAAGGTATCACAGATGGATAGCACAGAATGGAATAAAATACATGTAATCTTCCCAACCTTGGGAAAAAGAACCAACCAGTCCCTGAAACAGCTATTCTGCAGGGAGCTTTGAGACCTGATTCTATACCCTGCCTTGGATGCTGTACAGCTTCTCTGACTGCCCCTTCTGTTTGGAAGTGCATTATTACTGATTGTCTTCCTGTCAATGAGATAATTTGCCCTTTATTGAACATATTCATGGTGTCTTCAACAGATGTAATAACTCTGTTGTGCACTGCCACTATCTCTGACTGGTCCAGATAACAAAGGCTGTATACTGAAGAAAACAAAAGACCACATGAGGAAGCTGACCAAGGTTATTTGAAGCAACACTGGCATTTCTACAGCACATCACATGCTGAGATACGGGCAATTTCAAGACCTATTTGTATCTTCAGGTCAGCTTTGCCCCAGGAAGGAAGCATCACATTAGCTCGGAAGCAAGCAGTCTAATTCCTACTTGTACACCAGTTCCGGTGCCTAATATTTAGGAATCCACTGCACCAAAATTCCTGATGTCTGCAATAGCATGACCAGTAATACTTCCTGTAAATTTTGGTTCTCGTTAAAGAAACACCTCAGAAGATCACACTGCACGTACTGGATGCGAGTTATAAGCGTGCATGTTTAGGAGTTCAGAAAAGAAAGAACAACTTAAAGCAGCATCATGTTAGCAAACTTTTTAATTTCTGAATGTTAAACAGGTCAAACAGCAGGGTTTGGACATCAGCAGGCAGATATAACAGGAAATGCCAGCTGTGAAACACCTAAATATAGTTCCAAAGCTTGAACTGTGATAGCAAATATGTCTTTTATCCTTCTGCCACCTGTAGCTGTTCATGTAATTAGCTCTCCAACAGTTTTCTGTTCTTCAGGATATACCTCTAAGCATTTTTTATTCAAATAAGAATTGCATTAAATTTTCTTTCTCAAAGTGCATCTTTTCTTTCTGGATAGGTGGTATGAAGCCTTGGGATCTTTTGATCTGCTTATCTTCCAGAAAAAATGGTGGTACTGGCTGCTTTCAAACAGAAGATTTGCGTAATCTAGAGCTTTTCCAGAAGGTATGAGATTATTGTGTTGTCCTTTGTGGGAACAGAAGGACAGGCTAGCCCAGATTTTCAGCCCTCACTCATAAAAAGAAAAGAATCTAATGCTTATTCTATACTGCAGCAGCATGGTTTAGCAGCAATGAAGTTTGTTCATGTTTTCAATTTACTGAAAAATACTTGTCAGGTACCAGCATTTCATTCTGCTTTATATCACACCCAGTTATCAAAAGCAATTTCTCATTTGAACATAGTATGTTAGTTAGGATGTAAGTGTTTCAGTGTAAATACTGAAAATTGTTACAGATCAGTGTCAAGTTTCCCTTTTCTCTTCTTTAGCTTGAACTTTTGCTTTATTGGCCACCCTCAACCAGCATGTCTGGCTACAAAAGTGTCTACAAGGGAAATTTAAGCAAGTTACCCCATCCAAAAAGAGAATTTAGAAATGGTGAGAAACAATTAGAAAATGCATGCAATATTTCAGAATAATAGTATAGGCAGAAGATTGAGATGGATGAATTTAGGTTTCACATCTTATATCACTACTGAGTTTCACCTAATGTAATTCCTCCTTTGTAAACATAATTTAGGCACTTCTCCAAACAGTGACAGTGCTCCTACAATTGATAATGTGTAATCTGGACCAGGGCCTTCAAGGGAGTTCCTTGCTCTGGCACTGCAACCTGCTTGCTCATGGTCCAAAGCATCAGTAGTGTCAATTATCTTGATATTTTCAGGATTGATTTTTGGTTTTTTTTTTTTTTTTTTTCACTTGACCATGTTATGGGCACAGTTTAGGTTACTTAGATGTGTAATGTCTATGTAAACACCTGACCTGTAGATAAAAATATGTAAGTGATATAAGCTGAAGTCTTTCATAAAATGTGACCAAGCTACAGGTACAGTTTGACTTGTATTTCAAGTAAAATAGCACAGATAATAATGGCAAGACTCTAAATAATAGAGTCCAGCTTGAGGGTCTGAAAGAAATGGAGCTGCTTTTAAAAGGTGCCTCTGGTGATACAAAATAACACTGGTGTCCTCAGAAATCAGAGCTTCGAGCATGTACACTGGGGTTCCCTGGGACAGGATCCCATATCTAAGTGTATTCAAAGTGAAATTTTTATGGCAGTTATAGTTTGCTAGAAATATACATGCTTTGAATATGCTCAGATAATAAAACATCCCAGGCTTCTGCAAACTGCTTTTTGCTCATTCTGTCTATACTGCCATATCTGAGCCTCTAATCCTGGGCAATATAATAATCCCTACAGCATGCTGCAATGTGCAGATGTGTCACACATGAATAACTGAGACACAAGGTGATCAAAGGAATTGTCCAAGTTCTCTCAGGAAGTCTGCAGCAGAGCAGGGACTTAAACCAGATGGCCCATTCCTCTGGAAAACTTTAAATATTGAGCTAACATTACTTGCTGCTGGCATGTCCATACCACAGTGCAGCACAGTGTTTTGCTGCAGAGCCTGCCTGTGGTTTAGCTGCACTAGCTTACTACTGATCCCAAGCACAGCAATTCAAGAAGCATAGGGTATTTCCATGCAGGGAGAGACAGTGGTTGGTAACTGGACAGAACAGAGAAGCTGGAGAGGCTGAAAAAGAGACAGGGAATGGGAGAAGGGAGATATAGGCCTAAAATTTTGGGTTTTGGGCATGGAGGAAGAGTCCACACCTTAACTTCATTATTCCCACATTGCAGGGAGGGCAAAGTTGTCATTTCTTCTTGACACTAATGGGAGTTTTGCCAGGAGGTGTCTGTGATAAATTAAACACAAACCCATTGAAGGTGTTTTCCTTTGAAGGAAAAAAGAACATTTTTTTGAATGAAATCATTAAGGCTTCTCTTTTTACATACAGGTAAACCTACTTCCAGAAATCCAGCATTTTCTTTGCAGAAAAGAGGGATTATGCCAGATAACAAAAGCCTTTTCAGGTAATCTGATCTCTTCAAATCTGCATATGTGATGATGTTCTTTTAATAGTTGTCACAGGAAGTTTCTGAAATGAGACTGTCAAGCTTACAATTCCATTTTATTTTTAGTCATGAATACATAGAGGGGAAAAATGAAGGATTGATAATCCATTTTAGACACACTTAAGTATAGATTACAATTATACAATATCTTTCCAGGTAAACATATTGCATTGTTTAGCTGTTGCATATTGCAGAAATAATTTGGCTATATGTGTCTTGTTTTTGGACTGTTTTGTGTTAATATAGTGTATTGGTGTTTACACTTCTCTGCCCCGAGTTTGGTGTAATATGTTTGTTCAGCTTTACAAAAATGTTGTGGCATGGAGAAGGAGTAGGAGTCAGAGTTTGGTTCCCATCCAGACATAATTTACTGATAAAAAGCCTTTGTGTATTAAGATCATCAACCAGAAAAGTTTAAAGGTTATGGGCGAGTTTCCAAAGAATTCTAATTTACCATGGGTAAAACTCAGCTTTGATTAAAAACTAGGAAAAAAAACTGTTTTGCATTGTAGCAGGTCTATTTAAACTTCCCTCTCTTTCCACCTTTTTTATATATATGCTAAATCTCACACAAAAGGAAATGATTCATTACATCTCATTTAACCATTTAGGAGCTAGGTATCTTCTGAAAGCAGTATTCTAGTCTTCCATTTAAGTCAGTAGAGAGAGAGAGAGACATACCTACAAATACTACTTCTTTTTATCCTAAAATAAGTATTTAATATAGGTGTGTTGAATTAGTCTCTGCAGGTACTTGCTACCCAATTACGTCTCACCACTGCCTAGAGAAATTGGTAGGTCCTACTCATGTTGTAACAGATTGCCTTTAAAAAACATTGGTTTGCCCTGCTACTTGAAGAGAGGCCAATTGCAGTGGTTTTATTATTTTACTACCACAAAACCACAAACACAAGAGGCACTTACTACACACAGAGCTTTCTCTTTAAAACATGCACGTTTTCACTTCTGTCCATAAACATGGCACAAGCCACTTTGTATACGACACTTCTATTAAGCTGTTCAGTATTTTCTCCTGTACTGGATTTGCATGGCAAGGTTTTGGTAATGGGGGGCCACAGGAGTGGCTTCTGTGAGAAGCTGCCAGAAGCTTCCCATAAGTCCAGCAGAGCCAAAGCCAGCCAGCTCCAAGATGGATTTGCTGCTGGCCAAGGCCGAGCTCATCAACAGTGCTGGTAGCACCTCTGGGATAACATATTTAGGAAGGGAATTAGAACAATTGCACAACAGCAGCTGGAGAGATTAGTGAAAAAGGAGAGGGAAGAGGTGCTCCAGGCACCAGAGCAGAGATTCCCCTGCAGCCTGTGGTGCAGCCCATGGTGTGACAGCTGTTCCCCCTGTGGCCCATGGAAGTACATGGTGGAGCAGAGATCCACCTGCAACCCACGGAGCACCCGGTGCCAGGAGAGGTGGATACCTGAAGGAAGCTGTGATGCTGTGGGAAGGCTCCTGGCAGGACCTGTGGAGAGAGGAGCCCATGCTGGAGCAGTCTGTTCCTGAAGGACTGCACCCTGTGCGAGGGACTCACGCTGCAGCAGTTCATGAAGAACTGCAGCCTGTGGGAAGGACTGGCCTTGGAGAAATTCACAGAGGGCTGTCTCCTGGGGGAAGGGACCCCATGCTGGAGTGTGGGGAGTCCTCCCCCTGAGGAGAAATGAGCTGCAGAGGCAATGTGTAATAAACTGACCACAGCTCCTATTCCCCTCTCCCTGCATCACTGCAGGGAGGAGGTAGTGAATCAGGAGTCAAACTGAGCCTGGGAAGAAGGGAAGGATGAAGGGAAAGTGTTTAAGGTCTGGTTTTATTTCTTATTGTCCTATTCTGATTTGATTGGTAATAAATTCAATTGGTATCTACAGAATTTTTGCCCATGATGGTAATTAATGAGTGATCTCTCCCTGTCTTTATCCTGACTCACAAGCATTTCATAACAGTTTCTCTTACCTGTCCAGCTGAGTGATAGAGAGGCTTTGGTAGGCACCTGGAATATAACCAGGGTCAACCCACCACATCTTGTCTTCAGGGATGGGCCATTTGTAAGCATCTTATTCCTTACTTACATTTTTAGTGCTTTCCTGGCCAAGAGAAAAGACCTTGTGACTAATGTTGAAATCCCACTGAAATTGAGGTAATTTTTTGGTTTGCAGAAGGGCTCTGAATCTTACCCACACAGCAAAGGAGGATTATTCTGGCACTCTGCTGAAGAATTGTCTTACAGAAAAAGGCCCAACCCTCACTTTTCTGTTACCAGTAAGAAAGGTTTTGAACCTAAATTAGCTGAAGTATTTTAAAGTCAAAATAAAAAAATTCCATCTCTTAAATCTAGGTATCTCTACATCAGCATGTGGCCTAGGGCTGGCATAGCTATTCCAACACAAGGTTCTCATGACACTTAAGGTGCCATGGAGAGTCCAGCATGCCCAGTAGAATGGACAGATTCAGTACAGGACCCGTGTCCTTTTGGTCCAGCAGCTAGAGGTTCACAGGGATATCCTGTGGAATCCTAGGTGGCAATAGATGTCTATTTGTGGATACTGAATTTAACACTTGGTATTTAGATTGAGCAAGCCCAAAAGAGCATTTATTTTCAGCATAATTGAGGGTTAGCTGGATTGCTCCACACTGACTGTATAGACTACACTGATGTACACTGACAGGAATGGGAACTTGGACTGTGGTACACAGTGGGGTCATCTGTGGATAGACCAGACCTCAGAGTGTTTCAACCCATGAATTAATTCCATTCATTATCACTGGATATGTGACATGTAATGTAGAATGAGTGGCATTCATCCATAAAAGGTGAAATTAGAATCAGAAGGGTAAATAAATTTGATTTCAGGTTCAGTGGACAAAAAGGCATAAGTTAGAGCAAACTAGTCTAGAGGTGAGATATTAGATACTCCCCCCACATTCATCTGATAAAGCCAGCTCTTTCCACTTTCTTTTGCTTGCATTCTCCAACAGATCTCTCTTTCCAACAACAGCAGAATTGCCAATTAGCAGGATTTTTTTGATCCTAAATTTTAAAATTATTCACAGAAAGAACAATTCTTGTCAGTGTTTCCTCTACAAAAGTTTGTTTCCTTTCAAACCAGTCTATGTTCTTTCACTCTTGTGTGTTTGAGTCAACAGGGTTACTCTGCAATTGCTGTTAAAGAGGATCGGTTGCTTTGTTATTACTGTCATTTAGTCAGCCTCCAATGAGCCAAGCAATTTCCTGTAAAAGTGAAAACAAAGAATTATGTTTTCTAATTACAGACATAGTAAGTTGTAGAAACTCCAGGCAGCAAGGCTGAGAAAATGGGATTACTGGATTTACTGTGGCTATGACAGATGTTGATAAGCAGTGGTAAAGGGCTTTGGGGTTTTTTTTAATGTTATTTTATTTGTAGTTGTGCAACTCTTAAACTGCTAGGCTTTGTATTTAAGACAGCATGCCCATTCTCATATACCTATTGTATAGGAAAGAAAATGATTCATACAAAATATTGCGCAAGTTCCTCCTGAAATTACTCCCAGCCAAGAGATGGAAAGGACTAAGGTCCACAATGTGAGCAGAGTTGTCCAGCCTCAGCATAGGGCACAGGAAAGGCATCCTAATGCACATACAACAAATACTATATTTGACAGGTTTTGTCTGGGAAAGTAGTGGAACTGCTTATAGTATTGTCTCCCTAATTTTCCTGTTCCCTAAGGAATCCAAACTAGTCTGTCTTTCCGTGTAAGCATTTGTCTCACTTCATCACTTCCAGGGCCCAGCCTGTGCCATGCACAGCTGTTTTCTCTACCCATGCAGGTCACTGATCCTTTTTTTAAGGAATACTTTTGCTGTATGCCTTCCTTCTGTGTTTCTGTTTATTCGTGCCCCTAGTGCAGAGGCTTTATGAGTGTCTGCCAGCCTCGTGTGCACCCGTGATCTCCTGCTGGGCTGGCCAGCAGCGTTAATCATACAGAAGGTCTTGGGATAGGCTTGAGCCTAATGACATTGTTTGGGAGGGAGAGCCAAGATAGTCCAGCTGCGTGACTGTGCTCCCACTCTGGGATATGTTTATTGTCTGGTGCTAACCCCGTGCTAGCTTGCTTCTTCTGCTGCCTGTCCCCAGCGTCCTTGGGTTACTCTGGAGTCAACATGAAAGGTTGTGACCTGAGGGTAGGAAGCAAGACTCAGTGGAGCCACCTGGGGAAAAGAGAAATTATAGATCAAATTTATTTTCTGTTGTAACAATTCAGTATCTCTGAGACAGGAACTTGATTTTTTATAGGGGGATGCTTTTTTTTTTTGCCATCTGGCCCTTATAAATATTTGCACACCAGTTTTGATCAGGTTTGTGCCTATTGCCTTTCTGCTACTGAAGTTACTAAGAGCCTCAAGAGTGGCTAATAAAACCATCATCTGATTTTTTCCAGTTAATTTGATTATAAACTGTGTGGGGCAGGAATTTTATTGGTTTTACAACAGTGTCAAATCTCAGCTAGGATAACAGCAAAGTAAGAGCAAATATTAGTAGTTTGAAAAGAAGTAAAGCAGCTAAATTAATTTAATTACTGGGCCTATACTGTTCTATATTCTGCCCTGTCACTAGTACAGAATTGTGGCTCTAATCATGCAACAGTCAGCCAGAATTTTCACTGAGTTGCTTTTCCCAAAGTTTTATAGCTTATCTGTGTAATTAGGTTCTAGTATGAAGGGTGGACACAAAAGAAGCAGCCCTTCTGAAAGATATTGGAAAAAACCCCACACCTCTAACTTTTAACTCTTAGGATGCTTTAGAAATGAAGACACAAACACTGTACTTAATACTGTAAATACTGTTTTTTATGCACCTGCCAAAACAGAGAGTCAAAAAACATGGTAAGTGATTAATCTAAAATGAAGCTGTATTTGCTGGTGTTTCTAGAGGGAAAAATAAACAACATCATACAAATGATGCACTGCTATAATTTTATCTCTTTAACTCTGAAACTTCACAATGAATTTCAGTGCATTTCAACTCACAGTATAAATTAATTTACTTCTTGATCTGTTTTACTATAAAATTGTTTGGGTTTTAATACTAAACCTATTTAGGATAGTTTAAACTTCCAGAAATGACAAGTAGTTTGACATGTCTCCATTCTAAATATCCAGGGTGTGTTGCTTTGAGATTGAGTGTATTACAGAGGGTGGGATCACTGCATTTTTTTAATGTGAAAGCCTTTTAAGGACAGCCGAATCAGTAGTCAGCTGTGGGTGGGATATTGGACTTGCAGCAATGTTGACATCACAAATAAAGCTTGTAACACATATCAAGACCATCACATATTAAGTCTCAAGCAACAGTCCAGTGAAATCAATGGAAATTTTTCCAGGACTTCACTGGGGGCCAGGATTGTCCCTAGTTTTTCTAGTTTCCTTCAAATATTCATCATCTACTTTGAGTTTCACAACCACACTTTTCAAAATGCATAGGTTATAAAACGGAATGCTAAAGATTCTCTCTTTTTCTTTAGCAACATCATAATGTGGCATAATGTGTAAGGCAAAGTACATTACTAATGTTTGTTTCAAAGTTATTTTTGTCCAAAAGTCAAATGGGTAACAGGAGGTGATTAAATGGTCTCAAGTCTCAAGGCATGTAGTGGCAGTAGTTCAGGTGAAATCATCCATCCTTCAAAATCAACACTGAAAAATGGAAAAAAATTGCACTTTCAATGCTCATTGCTTTCACAGTTATCCAGCTTAGAGCAGGTTGCTTTACCTGACTATACCAAAGGTTACTAGGCTTTATTTTGATCAAAATTCCTTGTCCTGGAGGACTTAGAAGTCTGCCTAAGAATCTATGAAAGCTTTGTAGGCATCTCCTGATGTGAAGCAGTCTTTGCAGCTGTTAAACACACCTTTCCAACCTACAGAGGCTGGAAAATTGCCCACCTGTAAATAATCTCTTGTTCTAGAAGAGGACCAGGTTGTAGCAACAGAGTTTTCCTGGTCTGTATCACAAATAAGCTCTTTGTGCTCAAGCAGCCCATAAGGAAAATGGATGATTCCAGAACAGGATGCAATATGGAGTTCTTCTAATTCACTTAGGAGCCCTGTCAGAACACAAACCTGCAAGGCTGACTGAGAGGACCTGTTATCAGTAGTTCCTAAATATTGTACTGTAGAAAATGCTGATAAATGACATGAGGTGCCTATCATTCTCTTTTTTATTTTTTCATGTGAGAGAATTCAGGCTCCTCCTGGAAACAGACTACCACTATGAAAATCTAGGAAGACCTTCATAAAGCTTCTATGCAGATGGAAAGGCTGCTGTACAGTTTCAGCATCAATGTACTTTAATGTTCTAAAGTAATGGTTTTCCTGCTAAAAAGAAAAGCAATTGAATGAAGACCTTGCAAGTACAAATGTGATGAGCTTACGATTTCATTTTATGAAAGAAATTAACAATGTCCTGGGCTTACAACAAAGCACAGCACTTCAGTTACATTTCATTCCATCTCTGGCTTTGTGCTTCATTAAGCAACCAGGAGCTCCCAAGGTGATTCAATCACTCTTGAAATGTTTCTAACAGATCTGACAGTTGATGGGCACTTTAGAAACAAAACGGCCTTTTTCTCACGGACAATAATCTTAATTGTTCCTTGCTCCATGTTTGAAGTGTGTAAAATATAGTCTATTTGATCTTGTACAAAGCAAAAAATTAACTAACAAACCCATATCATAACCTTCCTTGTAACATCAAAGGATACTATAGAAGGAAAGATAAAGAAGAGGACACATTCTCATTCATCTTGTTTCCTTTCCTTTCAACCAAATGTTACTTAGTTCAACCAGTAGGGTATTCTCCTGCTGAATTCCTTGCCTTTGCAGATCGCCAGATGTTTGTGTTAACCTAAGTGTTCCATTTACTGCCAGTCCAGGTGGCCACAGCCTGGCTTTGCTCCAGCAATTCTTAATTTGTCCAAATGTATTTCTAGCTATTGGTAAACCTCTTTGCTCAGCCACACGTTGTAACTCTTAAATCAGCTAATCTTTATTGTGTATGTGTTGAATCTCATGTTACACTTCAGAACTCTGAGCCAAAGACAAGTAAATAACTTGTGAGCCGGAGATGGGGGGAGAAGGAGCAAGAAGTCATAGCTGTGTAAAACACTTGAAAGGCCTCATTAGGTGTCAGTGAGGCTGCTGCATTAGGTATCAGTTGTCACTGTCAACTGATCTGTTTGACTGTTGTACTTTGAGAGATTGCAGCTGACAGAACAGTATCTGCCACCAGTTTGTGTGACAAAGAGGTACTTAATTTTTTTGATCTAGAGGTGTTGACTTGCTTTGGTGGATTTTATACCTCCTCTTCACATGTGCCACACAGCTGTTCTTGTGTCTCAGGTCTGTGTTGAGGTGTGCTGCTGGGGTTCATGTTTGAATTCAGGTGAGAACATGTAGTGGCCTCCTTACTCATCAGCATGGCCCCACACCCTAGGCAGAGGTAAAGTGTGTTGTTTGTCGGTGTTTTCAATTGTACTGTTCCAGAGATGTCAGCATCAGAAACTATCTTCATGTCAGAATTTCAAGGAAATGAAGCTTTGTGGTTTTTTCAAAGTGAAACCAGGTATCCAGCCATAGGTCCTTTGCTTTACACTGGAGCATCAAAAATGGCAGCAGCAAAAAGTACTTGTGGCAAAGCCTGCAGCTGCTCCTCAGGAAAAACAGCACTTTGTGTAACATTTCCATCCACCCCTGAGCCTGCTTCACCTCTTCCACTATAAAATGTTGATGTTGTTTACGTACTTCAAGAGGACTGCTTAATTAACAACAGCTTGTAGAGTGATTTCAAGATGGAAAAACACGGCAATTACTGCAAACAGTAAAGGCACTACAGGCTAATTTTCATTGATGATAAAGTTGATTAACAAATACACAGCTCTAATAAACACTGTTACTGCTTTTGAGTGCAGGAGCAGGTGAAGAGTTGCCATGAGAACTGAAGTAGCTGAGTGTGCTCAGTTCAGCACTACTGATGTTTCTTTATTATTATGATAATTATGGTTATTGATTACTAGGAGAAGATTTACCAAAGTGAGGGACTGTCACTCCCTCTTAACTCTGCCTGATGATGTACATGCTCTGTGTCATCTCAAAGCAGTAAGTACCTAGTGATAGTGTCACTTCTTACAGGCCCCTTGTGATGGGCTCTCTCCCAGGGCCATGCCAACACAAATACAGTAAAGGCATGTAAGGCACCATACAAACAGGATGCTCTATAGAATGGGGCCTAATTTATGAGCACTGGCCTTTTTTAGTTTTCAATGCTAATCATCAGCACCTTAAAATTTGTTTAACCTTCTCTTCCTTAAGACATGGCAGTTGTTTTTTTTTTTTTTGGGGGGGGGTATTTTTGATTGGTTTTTTTGTTTTGTTTCATGGGAGTTTTTTTGTTTTGTTTTGTTTTGTTTTGTTTTAAGTTGACACATTTTTCAATGAATTAGGGCAATACTAAGGATCTTCTGCCCAGTAGTTTGAGAATTCCAGGACATTTCTGTTTTTCATTTGTCCCTACCAATTTGTTTTACTTTGGTATATCCAGCTCCAGTAAATGGTCCACTGGGTAGTAATAAATGAAACATGTTTTTAAAAGGAAAAGACACATTGCTTTCTCTTAAGTAATGATCTGTACAGCCTTTCTCTGCCATGTTCTTATTTTCAGTAAAATGTTTACCTTCTTTTAGATAGCTAAAGTGATGCATAGGAGTAGTTACATGGTACCGTTGCTGATTGCCATGGTGAAATACCATTGTCTATCTACAGGGTAGAAATTGCCATAATAAAATGCCCTTGTGTCTTTACATCAAGTCAGATATGGAAAGAAATACAACTTGATTTTGCAGATCTGGTTCCTTTGCATATTCAGAAGCAAGTCTGCTAAATAAATGACTTAATGGGAGTTAACTGTCTTACTCCTGTTGTCACTACATAGTCAGGTAGGCAGAGCAGTCTGCTTTTGTTGCTGTACCATCAAAAACCAGGTGGTCACTTACAACGTTCAAATCAGTTGTAATGCATAACACAACAGAAAGATGTCAGCGTGAATATAACTTGAGCATGACGTGCTCTATTAAATAACTGCCTGTTTTTGGTTATTAGAGCATTTAATCCTGCTGAATGGTGCATGTAAGGCAGAGGACCAGATTAACTCTAGATCGTAGTTGAGACGGGAAGGCTGAACTGAGCTGATCTAATGAACAGCCAATACATACTGACAATCACAATGTCATTTAATAGGATCTCTGGGAAAATGAATAGTTTTTTTCCTTAAATATCTGTTTACAGCTCATTAACAGGAACACAACTTCAGTTTTATTTTTCATTTCATGTACCAAAGTGGAGAGTGCATGCTTTAGAAAGGAAGCTCCACAAATAAATTCATAACATAGCACAATGTAGTATGTCATTCAAAAGAAAAGTAATAAGGTTTGGGAATAATGTGAACAGCTTGATTTTTCCTGAACATTACTTAAGAACTCGAAATGTGAGGTGTATTAGAGTTAATGAAAACTACCCTACATGAAATAATGACAAAATATAAGGGCTTTGTGCCTTTTTTACCAAGCACAGTAAAAGCAGAAAATACATGCCACCCCTTGACTGATCTCACATCACAATATTTTGATTACTATTAATAGTCACATGCCTCAGTAATCTTGAGAACTGTGGCACATCAGTCCTCCTCCCACTGTGTTTGGTGGCAGAACTAAGCTTCCCATAGGTTTCAGTACCTGCAAATTGTAGCCTTAAATTGTGAACATAGAAACAAGGATATGTGCTTATTTATTGAGCTGACTATGTTATTACAGTGGCAAAGTCCCTTGGTCCTTAGTCAAATACATTTCTTATCCCCATTTCTTGTAATTAATAATGCTCCATGAGAAACAGAGTTTTGGTATTCTATATTTAGAAATCAAGTATTTCAGGGAATGCTTTTTGTATGCAGTATTCCTGCACTCATCTCTAAAGTGGGAGTTGCAACTAAGCCTTTCAGCCTTCAGCCTACAGCTTGCAGCTGGAAGGGGGTGCTTGGTGGGGGTGAAACTCTCTGCTAGCAGATCCAAAAAGGTTTATTGTCTCAGCATTTGTTATTTTACATTTTCATCTGATGTTGGTAACTCCTCTCTGTCTATTGTGTTTTATACATTTTATCCTTAGCAGCAGGAGTCCACGCCTGCTTTCAATGCTCTGCTGACTTCCTTTCTCATCCCCTCGGTACTTTTTCAGACCTGCAGCTCCCACTTGTCACCCCAGACTGTTCTGGCCAGCCTGGACTGTCAAGGGCCAGCGCCACAGGAAATGTGTCCCAGGGCAGCGCAATCCCTGAGCAGGCACGTGCCTCCCATCTGCAGCACTGGTGGAAGCAGAGCACGAGCACAAAGCTGTAAGTTAATGACAATCCACCCTCAGAAACTGCCAGCGCTTCAGCATGCACTTATTTGGGAGTCAAGGATGCAGAATGCAGCAAAAGAGAAAACCACAGCAGATGGAGCACTCGGATGTATTGCATCTCATACTTGCATAATGTTTGTTTCTGTATTAGCCAAATTTGCACATGTTTTGAGGATAAACATCTAAGTCTTTATGTTGAGGCAGCGAAGCACCTGGACAGATAAATACAGACCCAGAAGACACCCTTAAACCTTTAGGTCTCATGGTGGCTGAGCTGTTTCCTGCTCCCATCCCTGCTTTGCCCCTACCACAGACATGGATATGTAGCCCTTTGCACAGAGATCCTCCCTTAAGTGAAGAACCAAGAAGTACTTGATGACTTCTCTGTTATCAAGTGCTGTTTCCCACATCACAGTGTTTCACAAATTTTATGTTCTGAGGACCTGCTATTCTGCAGAGGGGAGAAAAAGTTCTCTTTAAGATAGATGTTATTAGACTTACTTAACAGATAGCAAAATTGAGGTCTGGAAAGGCCACATACTGCCAAAAATTACACAGAAATGGAAGGACAGCCACTTGTCTCTTACCAGTAATCAGTCTTAGAGACCCATAATTTCTATAGTCATCTTCCCATTGAATTTTCTATGAGGTGAATTGATGCTCAGAGATTTTAACAGACAGATTAATAATGCCTTTGTGAATATGCACAAGTATAGCTCTGATTTCCCCAAGTAATGAGCTTTTAAATAACAGATTTTTTCCTTGGGTATGTTTTTTTTTTTTCTGTTCTGTTTCTATGGCTGACTCTTTTTGGGTGTACTATGGGAGCTGTAGGCCAGTTTATAGAGAGCTGTGTCTCTTCTTAAACAAAGTTAGCTTGCAGAATTCTTAGGTTTAACTGATTTATTTATGGTTATTTCTAGGTATCCTAGTCTTTCATAATATTTGGAATGATTGTATATAGCTTTCGTTTGGGGAAGTATGCAGCACAACATGTTTCTATACCTTTATTACAGAACAAAGTGCTAACAATTCTGCAGTCTTTCCATAGGGTTGGGTGGGGGTGTTCTTCTGAATTCACTACAAATCAGTGTTAAGTAGGGTACCTTGACTATACATTTCTGTTATTTAAGATGCTTGGATTTCTTTAATGTTTAATTTAATCTTGATTTAATCTTTCTGAAGAAGAAATATCTGAATATCGTGGTCATGGTCTACTTGTATTATTCCCACAATGCATTTACCCATATGTACTCTCAAACATCACTCCTTCCGAATATAGTTGCTTCCTGTGCTTGGAAATTTAGAGTTAAAAATGCTGAAAGCAATAATATGACTTGATGCAAAGCTTTGTTCCAGCCTACTTGATTTAATCTACTGTGTTGCTTAATTTGGGGAAAAAAGGCTAATTTACTATTTCCACTAATTCCACTATTTCACAATTTTCTTATAGCTCATTTGCAAAAGAACTGTATTAATGCTACATGTTTTTATTACTTTCAGCAATCAAGTATCAGCTTCATCAGACCACAAGGATGTCCTTAAAGCTCAAGACCTTTCTGTCATCATCAAAGCATATGTGCTCGTGACATCCTTAACACCCCTGCGGGCATTCATTCATTCAACCACCACTGTCTGGCATCCACCCAAGAAGAAGCATTTTACCATAAAGGTAAAACATTTCATTTCTTCGGTTTTCCATCCTTCAGGCAAAGAACATAGACAGAAAACTAGAGAATATCTTTCTTCTCCTTTACCCCTTCTTTATTAGCGGTCCACAGCCTACAGTGAATATTCTCCTAATGTACAGTTTTCATTTCTCAGAACAAGTGGGATTTGCTTCATGAAGCAGTAAAGCATTGCCCTGTGCACGGGGGGCCTGGGATTTGCATATCTGCAAGCCCATTTTCATTGGTGACATTTGACAGCAGTTGCAAGGTCAGAGTTTTCTCTAAAGCACAGCAGTGTGGGTGCTGCCATGCAGTAGCAACTTTTGCTGGGATATTGACAGTGTTGTGAAAAAGGAAAGTAAATATTTAAAACAGTTTGTTTAGATTTCTTTTTTAGGTTCAGTAAAACAGACTAGAGGAGGGTCAGACCACTTCTAAATAAGGGGAAGGAAGTATACCATGGATAGAGTGGGCCCCCCCCATGGTCTCAATTTTATGAAGAAGGATATTTCATATATGCCTTAGATTAATTCTGGACATCTGCAAGTGCCTGGAGATACCCCTCTCTCTCCACTTCTTGCTTGCTCAGCAGTCCCATGGATTTGCAAATATGCCTTGCCATTCCTTTCTTCTTCTAGCAGGAGACTGTGCTTGCAACACGTCTTGGTTTGAGACAAATTTGGAGGAAAATGTCAGAAATTAACATCTCTGTGTTAGAAGGCAGATTTCAGCAGCCCCTCCCCCACGAGGTTCAGAAAGAAAGTCCTGGGAGGAAAGTGAAAAAAACCTATTTATTTAGCAAGCAAAGTGCACACAGGCACGGAAAAAAGAATGAATCATTTTAAATAATAAAACCTCTCGCTGTGGAGAAGAAACCTGGGTAGATTTCAGAGTCCTTTCCGTGTGTGTGGCTCTGCCCTCTGCAGAGCTGGGGTTTGGCATGGGCCTCTCCGGGCCATGGTGAGGGGCCTCCTGGTGATGTTGTTCTGGACCAGAGCAAAACAGTCCCAAGAAGAGTTCTTGCCTCAGCTAGGAGGCTAGCTAAAAAACAAAGAGTTTTAACTCTCCATCTCTCTCCTGAGAAAAGGAGCCGAGAGCTGGGAAAAATCAGGAAGGTGCTTTCCTTGGCTCTGTAGCAGCAGCAATGCAGGGGGGTGCGGGTGTCCTTGAGCACAAACTGCTCTGAAAAATTCGCCTGGCTTCTCTCCCTCCTCTCCTGAGAAACAGCTTAAAGACACAGGAAGGCACAGGATTCATGTCTGGCATAGGGCAGACAACAGGGAATGCAGTATCATACAGTCACCCCAGGACAGCACATCAGCTGTTTGTGAAGAAGCTACAGTTGTGCCGCTGCCTGTCCCCTTTTGAAGAATTAAGGTCACAATGTAACGGTGATTTCTTGAGGTCGCAGATCAGCCTCTGCAGCAGCTGTTAGAGAATGGGTGCGCTTTGCCCACGTAGCCTTCTTGGGGTAGGAGCAGGTCTCGGCTTTGGATCAGTCTGAGTGTTGTGGTGTCACTGTAAGGACTGTTGACAGTGTCAGCCTTTTGGTACGTTCTACAATTTTAGTCCTCACCAAGTGGAGGGCCTAGTTTAAGCTCATTATCTAATTCTAGTCATTGGAGAAACAGATACCTCTAGAGAACAAATCATCTCACTTTTTTAGACACCAGTTTTGGAAGGAGTTTCCTGGTGAAAGTGTTTCCTTTCTTCTATGGGCTAGGACATTCTTAGAGAACATGCCAAATTCTGGATTGCCAAAATTAGGTGAGCTGAATCTACTTCTCTTCCCTCCCACATAAACTATGGAAGCCCATGGAGATATACTTTGCCATGTATTTTCCTCCATTTACATTTATGAAGAGTAATGGTCACTCGCTTTCAAACCCTGGGATGCAGTTTTGGTTTATGTTTATTAAAAAAGCACAATATCCAGCAGCATCACTGTTGCAGATGAAATAGGGACTACTTTAAAGGCTAGTAGTCATTAGTAATTGTGATATGGCTCTGTAAAACAATTCCCACTGAGGGAAGTCTGCTGAACAGGATACCAGCCACCATTTATAGAGCACTTTGGCAGCTGAAGAAGCAATAAAAATGATAGATGGAAGCAGCAGCACATCTACAGTGGTTCCAATCTGTTTACTGCTGTTGTAGTGTTTTGCCTTCCATAGCTTTGGACAGACCCGTCAAAATTGTGAAAAATACACAAAAGACAGGCACCATTTCTGAAAGAAAGCACATTTGTAGTGATGCAGAGATTGAAATGCAAATTAACAAAATGATGGAAGATGGGGTGTGTAAGGCTGCCTCTCAGCACAGTGTGCCCTGTAAAGAACATGGAAGGGGGCAGGAAGCTTCCAGGAAGAGTGAGACACTGGGAATTCATAGAGTGGCCAGAAGGCACTACTAGGAAAATCTTATAGAGGGTCTGTGCTAGATGCAGAGGCAACAGGCAGGTCACCCATCAGAAAATACTTGGGAGAAGGTGTGAATTCATCCATTGATACCCTTTGTTATGAGATTTTGTCAAGTTTCTCAAAAACTTCATGGAGCCCTCCATCACTTGCCAGTGAGACATACAATGCCAGCAGAGTCATCTCCCCCAAAGTAGCCAGTGGAGCACTGCATGCTTGTACCAGCCAAGGAGCCTGGTCCAGAAAGCTCCGAAGCTTTAAGTTTCTGTCAGCTCTTTTGTGTAGGATGGAAATTGTCACATTTTGAAGCTTCAACCTGTCAATACTCTATACAGACAGAATCTCCAAGACCTGTTTTTCCACTGATTGACAGAATACCCATCAGGGACTCAATATGCCTAGAGGGGAGACTGGTCTGGAAAAATTTGCCGGTGTTTTTCCCCAAGAGCAGCTGACTGAGTTTTGGTTTTTATTTTTTTTAATGGAGAGATGAGAATCATTTTGATTATCTGCTTTCAATAATGTTAGATCATAATTTAGAGGCCTCCTCAGCGTGTATAGACCTCTGGTCAGGACATTTTTCTCTCATACCAGTATAATTACAACATTTATAATCAGTAACTCATCCACATTTGTGATCAACTTGGTTTTGCTATCACAAACTCAGTATGTTAAGCATGTTTAAAATTTGATCTCCCATGTACAACAATGCCTTATGGTTGCTAGGAGTTACTAGACGGTGGGATATATGAAGGAGAGATTCTTTAAAAATCACTGAAGATGGGGTAGCTGTATGATATCAATGATTAAGAGAAACTGTGTAAAGAAAAAACAGGAGTTTCATTAACTAAATAATACTGCATTCCCCACTGCCTTTTTGTTAGTAAACTATTGTAAATGATTTTTGCGATGCATAATTTTTGCTTTTTATAGTCATAGTGGCATGGCTTCAGAAGGATTCCTTGAATAAGCATTGGTCAAATGGCAGTTCAGGAAGAGTTCAAGTGTGTTTTGCTCACCAGCTGCCAGGTTTTCTCTGGATTATACATATTTTAGTATTTCATTTCAGAAAGCAAAAGAAGGTAAATCCTGAGCTGGCATGAGGATTTTGTGTGCAGCCAAGGAGTAACAAAAAGTGTGACTCCAGATTTGGGCCCAGCATGGGAAGATGCAAGAGATGCAGGGGAGAGAATGGCTTTCTGCCACACAGATGTTTAGATATGAGGCTTGTGTAATAGACGTATTTCTTTGAGGAGAGTTGGAAAGTGCTTATTTAGACCGTGTGTTGAAAAACTATTAATAAAATAGAAGCTTTCTATTTTGCATATTGTACCAATTAAGGGAAGGGTCTCTGTCAACGTATGCAATGATTCCTTTTGTGTCAATCGACATTATGCATGTGTATTGAGAAGAATGCTGACCCGTGAATAATCTTCTGTTTTATAGAAGCCGGTGTGCAAACCAGTAATTTATGATTAATTATTTCAAGGCTTAACACCCTGTGAACTGCTTCCTCTGCCCTGCCATTAACCTTTCCCAACCTGATCTCAGTTCTTTATGAAGAGATGCACTTTTGTAGACAGAAGTACCACATCCTGCATCATCAGGGAAGGCTTTTCTGTGCTGTCAGCAAATTCCCATGGCTGCTGCTATGGCTCATCATCCTTTTGCTCATCCAAAATAGACAGGTGCCTCCTGGACTTGAATTCTGTGACTAGTGTTCTTGCATAATCCTTGATGCACTCAGATGAAACTCTGTTCTTAAGTAATTTTCCAGTTGTAAAGTGAAGAAAGTATAATTTATTAAAGCAGTTTTCTGTTAAGCTTGCTGTGGGGTGAGTCACTACAACTGTCGCTGAAACTCTCCCTGTGTGTTAAGCATAAGCAAACTTGAGTAAAGAATTACTACTTTTTTTTTTTTTTTTCTGCTTAACATACATGCGAATATAAGTGGACCCTCACCTATACAGGAAATGCATCTTTTAATATGACATGGCGGTCTGGCTTAGAGCCGAGCATGGTGGAAATTAGGTTGCAGTATTGCCCTCAAGTGGCCAGTTTTGATACTACTGGAAGTATTAGCCACATGTATTTAAAGTGAGATAGAATGCAAACATTCATACAGATAAAGAGCAAAATGCTTGCAGACAGCAGAAAGGCTTGGGATCTTTTTCCTTTGTTTTACGTTTGTTGGTTTGGGGGGTTTTTTTGGTTTTGTTTGTTTGTTTAAATTTAATATTGTTTTCCTGCCACTTACAGGAGCAAACACAAAAGAAAAGTTACATCAATCCTTAATCAATTAGATTGCAGGGTTATTTGGGACTAAAATTAAATTTGTTTATTAGGTTCAGATAGAGTGCTGTAATGCTCTTTTTTCTGGGAGACTGAGCATAATATAAATGCCATCTCATTTTTCTTTCCTCATGGTATCTGGAGCCCTATAATTCCTCTTGTTACTGATATAAGAACAGAAGTCTGTCTGGACTGGGGGAGATCAAAGACATGCTTAGTCTGACACTCATTTGTAGCAACAACCAGGCAAGAGACCATCATGAAACTGTGTAACAGAACAAACATAAAGTGGTAGTGGTCCCTAGGCAGACTGTATCTATTTCTGGTAACCTGCAGGGTTAGAAACACAAAGCTGGAAGAGGAATATATGTCTTGGTATTTAATAAGCTCCAGTGGGCTTTTATGCATGCAATTCCCTACTAGATTTTTAAATTCATGAATGCTTTCAGTCTTACCCAAATCTTCAAGCAATGATACTGTACAGATTATTTACATGTTGCTTGAGAAAGAGTATTTGTTTGCTTTAAAACCTCAGCAAAGTCAAATATGACTCGATTTCATATCCTTAATTCTTGTCTTAAAGGAAAGAATAAGAAATACTTCCTTCTTTGTCTTCTTCATCTATGTCAACTTGTCACGCAGTGCACAAATACAATTCTTTTTGGAGTTCTTTTCTGCTTTTCCCATCCTGAACATCCCTATTTAGCTAAGTAAGAGCTCAAGACTGATTGTTCTCTACAACATGTGGATATATCATAAGTTTTTACACTATTATCCTGGCCCTTAGCTCTCTGGTTTTTTTCTACTTCACAGATCCTCTTGCTTTGGCTGTTTAATCCAGTCAGCTCTGTAAGCATGTCCTTCTGTGGCTTCCAGCTTTCCTAGACCTGCCTCCCATTATCCTGATTAGTCTCATCTTTCCTTTTTTTTGATTTCCAGCTTCCCTTAGTCAAGCTGATACACTTTTGGTTCTCACAGCAACCTGGGAAATGCTGTTAGTAAATCACCTTTCATTTCCCACTAAGAAGGCAGTGCTGAGTTGGGAAACCATTCTTAGTTCAGTCTCAGTCAAAAGGCTTAATTTTGTGGTTGCTGAAGCTGGTGAGTGGCTTTTTTTGCTTTTGGACTTAGTCTTAAGAGCAAGGAGCTGTAGAGGCAAGAAACCCTACTCAGATGGCCTTTTCTCCTCCGTGTAATTAAGATATGAAAGTGTTAAGGGGCAAGATGTTAGGGTTTTTTTGAACTTTTTTTTTTCTAAACAATTTAATTCCATCTTTTAAAAAATCTTACATATTGAAAAATATGTACAGAAGTAGGAAATTTACTGTAAAAAAAAGATGAATACTAATGTGATTTCCTCTTTCATCAAGTGTCATGTTAGAGCTGCAGAGAAAGGGCACATCATAACCGTAAATCAGGAGTGGAATAAACAGATCAAACTGAAACTAATGCAATAAACTTATGATAAATTACTGAACTGTTTTCTCTGTGTTTTATTCTGGAACCATTGGCACATGGTTCATGGGTACATTTTTCTCCCATTACATGGCCTTTGCCTATTTCTATATAGTCCGATCAGTGGAAAAGTCCACCTGTGCTAGCAGAAAATATACAAAATAGCTTCATTGCTAAGTATGTTTCTTCCTGGCCTTCTGTGTGGAATTAGTTTTTATTCTTGCAGACGTGTTAGATATTTAGATACTTCCATACATAAAATCAAAGAAATTCTTGTTTGTGTGTAAAACGTATTTTTGTACCTATGAACAACTACTTATGGCCCTGGTGAAGAAATGTCACCAAAGATATATCCAGTAAGAAGAATGAATGTACAAAAGTGACCTGAGAGAATAGAGCCTATGTTGTAAGTTTTTAGAGATTTATTGGATTTATTCAAGCTATTTTCAAGAAGAGGCAATTACTGTCAGTCTTTGAGACCCTGCAGATCCAATGATCAGAAAGAGTGCAACAGCTCCAGTGCATAGCACAACAAGCTGGAGAGGATGCCCTTTGCTACTTCAAAAAGGGTAATTTCTTGAAACCAAAGGTCATGCTTTCATTCCTCAGACATAAACCTTTCTTTCAACTCTTTTGCTGATAACTTTGTCTGCCATGTCATTTTGAAGGCTACTACTAGGAACCTGTAAGGACTTTCAAAATCAATTCATACAAATAGTGTAAGGTAGGATGCTCTAAATCCTGAAATGTAAACCTCAAAAGTACATTGAATTACTCAGTAGCCACAGTGCTCTCTTTTCTTCTACTACCTTGCCTCTGAGGTAGGTTCAGAGCTCATCTATGCCTCCGAACGGGAGTTACTATTACAGGAAAAAACGTAGGAGTTCAAATTGTTTAACCAAACCCAGAAGTGTCTAACTGGTGATATACAATCAACTGGCAACCGGTAATTATAATATACCTTCTATCAATTTCAGTAACAGAAGAGATAAATCATGATACCAGACACTTGAAACACTTCAATGAACATTGCACATTTCTAAACATCCTTCTGTAAATACCCTCTGAAACTCTAGTGACATCTGCTCCTTCACCCGTGTTTATCCAGCCTTTATCTCACAGGCAACACAGGTTACAAACACAGTCTCCCAGGCTCCCCTGGGATGCACCTTCCCTTCTTCCGTGCACCTCTGCTTGGAGGAGTGGGGGCCCCTGCTCTGTGTGTGCCCATTTCAGACGTACCCACACAGGACCTGTGCCCACCCTTACATCCCAGTATTATTGTAGAGCTAGGTAGAAGCTGTGTTGCCAGCAGGCTGACTTGTGGCAGTGCCTGACCAGGTTTTGGCTGCTGCTTACTCCACCCAAAATCTCTCCCCTCCTGCAAATTTTCATGCTGCTTTTCTATTATTTCCCAAGCTGACTACTTCTTTGTTTCAAAAGTCACTTTGCAATATCCTGGTTACTGTTTAACCTTGCTGATGGTTGCATTCCTCTTTATCATGGTAAGTTTGGTCAAACATCATCCCAGACAGTTCTGCATATTCCAGGCACACAGGTGGTGTTGTCTGTGGGCAGGCTGTATGAGCATTCCAGTGATAGATCTCCTACCTGTCTTCAGTGTCTCACTTAGATTCCCCAGGGAAATCAAACAATTTTAGATTGCAATTAATGTCACTGTTTTGAGACATCTACTTTAGGATGGCATAAATTATGCTCTTCAAGCATATGTGTTCTGCAGTGAAGTGTAAAGGGAGCCTAGACATTTAGCTTGTACATAGACATAAGCCAAGTAGTCTTGTAGTTTGGGATTCCTCTACAATATTGGCACCTGAGTGAATTGTCCTCATGTGAGCTGTCTCTGAACACCTGTTACAATCAACAGAGAGCTAATCAGTGCAGTCAGGGAGGGAATGTATTCTAAGTCAGTGTTTATTGCCACTTCCGATGTTAGTTAAGGAAAATTTTTCTTGTTTGTTTCATCAGGAGGCAAGATTGTCTAGGACTGAGCTAGAAGTCAATCTCAGAAAGATCACTACAGTTTGGTTTTATACTCTTTACCGGGGCAGTTGTCAGCTGGCCATTCAGCTAGCTTCCCCAGGCTGCCCCAGCATCTCTCCTGAGAAATTAATTTGCAGAAAATTGCCCGAGGAAAATCTTGAGGCAATTACTACCATAATTATAACATCCAGCGCTGTGAGTACCACACTCCTCTTCCTCAGGCTACATGACTCTGTGCAAGAAGTCTGCAAATCAGAATTCCTTTGTCAATTAAATTACATTTTTTCAGTGTGTCAGACCTTTACCTGATGATTCAGTGTATTTTTGAGGAGCCAGAGGGATCTGTGTCATTGAGATTATAAGTCTAATTTTAATGACTGCAGATTTTAAAAACTGGATGTCAAAATGGGTAAAGAAAAATCATCATAAAAGTAATACTGGGTTGGCCTTTTTTTTTCCCAGTGGCTTTTCCTAAAGCAAAAAGAAGTTATTGGGGAGTGAAAGGTCAATGAGTTTAAATTAATCCAAAGAGTATTTCTAGTTCATTCTGCCTTTACAGAAAATATGGGTTTGATCCATGTAACTTGACTGCATTTGCACACTTCTGTAAGGCATTACATAGATATTTGGAACATACTTCCAACTGTATGAGTCCAGCATTTGGATGAACATCTTCAGGCTTCTGAGAAGTCTTGCAATTCTCTATATAATGCTGTCATTGTACAAAATATATATGCATGTCTGCATAAAGTCTTACAGTCTACTAAAATTTAATCCCTATTCCTCTGCCAACCAGAGGTCAGCTTTCTCCCAGAATAGATTGCTGTAATTGCCAGCAGTATTTCCTACTCTGTCCTCTTTAAATTGTTCAATGCTTCTGTTAATCACACTCTATCAATGGTGAGGTTGCATTTTGCTGTGACAGGCAGTCTGTTTCCTCTGAAGGTGAGAGAATCAGCATCAGTGGTGGTCACTTGAAAAAACCTTCAACTCTTTGGTATTTTGCAGTTGAACACAGATATTTCTATACTTTTATTCACTCAGAAGAACCTGAGATTGCTGCACATTTTCCTGCTTTATCACCCTTAATCCATACACTTTAGATTATTCCTATCTTTTGTGTAAATCCTGTGGCATCTCTTGGAGTCAAATGGAGTCACCTTCTTTAAATAGGATTTTTTTTTTTATTAATTGGAATTTAACCTGAAGTATTAATCTCATCTCCATTGGTCCTGAACCAGCCTGGCTAAATATTTATTTTTAGCCATTGTCTTAGAATAAACATTGGTCTAAAACCTGATATCCTCCAATGAGAACCTGTTGAGCAATGTTTCTTTTCTAGGCTGGCTAAGGAGAGCTGTAACTAAAGTGCAGTTTCTTGGAGATGCCAATTTTATTTTAATGCCTGTTCTGATGGCAACAGTTGACTATTAAAGCCAACAGCATGCTCTGAGTACCAGTAGGGCAAACCAGCCTGTCTTCCATCAGTTGTTACTAGAAATGTATGCATTATGTATCCTTTGTGTTGAAGTGCTTGGGAATTGATTGATGGTGAGGGAGGAAATGACCTAATGGTGCTCTTGCCTTTCCTTCCAGTAATCCCCATCTCTCCTTATATAACTCATCAAGTCCCTGTGTTCCCCGTGCAGCAAAATAGCACATCTTCTCACTTAGTCCTTCAATACCCACTGGAGATTTAGGAAGTTAGAGAAAAGGTACTAGCCAGAGTAGCAGAAATGTAAGTTTTGTGCAGAGTCTGGCAGAGGTGCTGGAAATAATCGCGGTAGAGAAATTCCCAGAAATAATCTGAAAATTTTCCTTTCTTAATATAAAATGTGTTCTACATGTACTGTACATGGTTTATTTATGAAGGTAGTATTTTTTTTGCTATGTAAAAGTGTCTCTTCGGTACTATAGTACTACTAAATTATCTAACAGTTTTACATAGTTCAGACCTTAACTGGGTTCTGTGCTGTATGATAACTCTATTGGAATTATGGTTCAAAGGCAGCCCCTTCTTGGTACAGGGGACTCTGATATTACAAAACTTGCCTGTCCCACTGTCCACTGGGTCTCTGTATTGCTCCAGTTGTTTCACTGAATCTCTGTCTGAAGTGATGATGGGGTGAATTTGTATGAGTGATGAAAGCACCGGAGGGCAGTGCTGTGCAGGCCAGTAAATATGCCATTGGGAGGATTCATGAGTCTGAAAACCACAGAATGTGCAAAGTTCAGTCAAAACACAGGCTGCAGTGGCTGATCGTTTTTCCAACATCTTTCCTCTGTATAGTGTTTAAAACTTGTTGACCAGGGTAAGGATTTGTAGTCAAGGTCAAGTGGGATAGCCCTTGGCACAGTATGTTAAGAAAAGAGAAGGCTTTTACTTTGAGTGTGCTGTTACCCACTGATGAAAATAGAAGCATTTGTGAGTTTGTTTGCCTAGAACCAGTGACAGAAAAAGGTTTTATCAAAGGAAGCTTAGATTCTGAGCAACATTTTTTAAAACTGCTAATACAGATTTTGGTTTTGATATACTTATTTGTAAATAAAAAGTCATTCTCTATTAGTATGCTGTGTGGAGCTTTTCATTCCACTTTATTGTACAAATGAATAGGAACTGAAGTTGATATTCCAAGGCAATTTGTATTTCTATCAGCTTTTTAATTTATGATTTTAAGCACTGATTTACAGTAAATGATCAAAAATGTGTGTATTCTCTTTCACAGCTGCAAAGGTTCTTTGAGATATTCTTCAGAAATGGTTCTCCCCAACAAGCCTTCAACAACATGAAGGAGGCTATAAACAAACTTCTACTTATAACTGAGGTCTTCAGCAAATCATTTGCCTCAGGACCAAGTTCTTTCAATCAGTAAGTGACTTGCTGTTGTCATTGTAATGCTAGTGTCAAGATAGCTCCTTAGAACAGAATAAAAATTGTAGAGGATACAAGATTCTTAAAATGAAAAATTCCCATCTATTTCATACTTCTTTTTAAGGTAAGGACATGCTGCATTTAAGGAGTACAACTCTTTAATATCCACAGTGTTTCTAGTTTGTGAAAAGGTTTTGATGAATACTTAGGACCAGATGCTGTCTTAATGAAGTGTTTCAGGCAGCACAGATGAACAGAAATCACTCACAATTGGGCTAGTCCTAACATATATAAGGCTGTATTTCCTTTCAGTGAACATTCTGTCATATGTCAAATATTTAATGCTAAGTAGCCCAAATTGTTCAGAGCTGGCTCTGGCAAGCAATCTGAACAAGAGACACTGTAAAACACTTTATGAAATGTGCATTATGAAGGCACCAACAGTCATATTTCTGCATATAATCACTTCTATTAGTGTTATAATTCTTACACTTAAATCAACCTCTATTATGTAATATTTTTACTAAATAAAATTAATATTTGTTCTATATATGTTATGTCCCATCCTTGACATTTTTATGATAAGTACTAAATAAGTTACTGTTTATTACATTGATGTGTTTTATAAAGCTATTTTGGGAACCAGGTGTTTTAGTAGCAGCAATGTAAAGCTCATTATTTGACTTACACAAGTTGGGAATAAAGCTTATATTGTGAGTGGAGAGGGTAGCAAGGAGGGGAGGAGTGTAATGTGGATGAAGCTATTTTGACAGTTGTCCAAACTCTCTTTTTTACCGATGAAATGGACTCTCTTGTTTGTGTAACACAAGACTAGCTTATAACTCCTGGCTCATGCCTCCAGACATCCCCATAGCTGCAGCAGAGCTCTTCAGCTTCAGTGATCCTGGAGCCTTTCACCGTCTCTTGCCCTCCAAATGTCTTCAAAGCTTTTGCTGGACCTCATTCAGTCTCTTCAAAAGGCATTTCTTCCTTCAGTATAATTCACCTCCCTCTCTGTCAATCATGAAAACCACGTTTATATAGCACTATTTTCATCAACTCACAATATAACTACTTCCATGTTTAATGCTGCTGACTCCTCTTAGAAATTTATTTAGTCTGTATCACCTATGTGTGCATGTTTTCTTACATGTATTCTCTGGACCTGCGTGAGTATGGAATTTTACTGTGTATAGGGACATGGTTCCCTTGGCAGCGCTAGGTTTATGATTGGACACAATGCTCTTAAAGGTCTTTTCCAACCTAAATTATTCTATGATTCAATATTTCACAACAGTACCTAACCTCACTGAAACTGATTCCTTTTATATTGTATTTCAGATGCAGCCAATGTTTTCAAATGCTGACCTTTGACATTGGATTCGGCATGTCCATACACCCAGTAGTTCTTAAGGTGAGAAAATTGCTCAAATTATTGCTTAACTCAAAAAAATTACAACGGGAAGAAAACAGCAGAAAACTCTCCTTGATAGGTACCCTCAAATCTCTAAGAAATGTAGCAATACTTCAATATTAATTTTGGTTGATTGTGGAGAGTTGCTGTGGAAGAAACCAGTTTTTAAGAGTCAGAGTTTCTGTGATGAAGTTCACCTCACCATCAAAATGTGCAAACTCTTCAGTTTACATTAAAAGACTAGCTATACCCCAAATGAATATCAGTGAAAGAAAATCCATAGGAAGTATTGCATGAAAGTGGAGTTGGGTTTTAAATGTGACAGAACAAAGATGAAGGGAGGAAGTTAAAAAAACACAATTGGCTTTTAATACAAATTAAAGTTCTCCATAAATTGGATTGTACTTCTTCATTTCATTACCTGCTTTGACCTCCAGTGTGCTGCCTTCTTCCTGGATGATCCACAAGGCCCTTAAAACCAGGGAAATGAGAGCTGTGCCAGATTTTGTACCACTCCTGCCTCAGAACAGCCTGTCCTGAAACAATTATTGTGCTGCTTTCCAGCTGTTCTCATTGCCTCATGTATACACATGAATATGCATATGCCTACGTATATTAATGTTTCTTCATATTCATGATACACAAATATTAACAAAAGTTAGTTAATATATCCCCACTTAAAATCTGTTCAAGTGTCTAGTAACAACAGTGCAGTCAATCTCTCCATCCTTCGGAAAAAAAAGCCTTTAAACACATAGGAAAAATGCATGCATGTGCATGATTTAAAAAGTCCAGGAAGACAATATCCTTAATCAGTCTGAGAAGACTTACTTAGCTAAGAAGTAAGCTAAGTAAGAAGTGTGGTATGTCATAACATTCCAATAATTGTATACCGGGCTGTAAAAATATTATCATAGAAGTGCTTAAAAAATGAAACATAAAACACAATTTTTACGTGCCTGTATAGAAGTTTCAACCATTAGCCATTATCCATAAATTTACAGTAAATCAGTAGGATTTAGTAGTTTCTTATGAAAAACCAAATTGCTCTAAAAAATAGCAGGTGATAATTAATGCAACATTGAATTTGAATATTATCACTTGGGAACTTTATTATGCACAAAACCTATTCATGTTGATGCTATGTTTGTTTTTATGCTAAAATAATGATTTAGTCATATTTTATAACCGTGAATTCCTTCATTGTGTTTATATATTGTAAAATTTATACTTTCATCAGTAAGAGATGTTCCATATTAACCCTAAACATATATGTTTTGCAAGAGATATGTTAACATATAATCTGACATTTTATTTTTTTAATCAGATTTCAAATCAAACATGGAAAAAAAAGCTTTCGCGTGTGTCTGCAATACTCTGTCCACTGGAGGGCAGCAAACATTGTTGTATGGAGTTGTGACAGAAAATGTGGCACAGCATTCGTTGTTTTATAATCCTGTCAATTTCTGTTATTATTACCTTTTTTTAAAGTTTCAGTTTAGTATTTATTGCTATGAGAAGAATGGAATTGTTATTCAAACTATAAAGCCTTATATTATTTTCCAACAGGTGCATGAAAACTTTGACTTTCAAGATGAGAATGAATTGACTATTCAGGACCAAATTTCCAAAGAACTTCTTTTTGAAGATACATTTAAATTTCTCTTATCTAATGAATCCTCAACATCCAGTTTCATAGAAGCTTTGCAAAAAATATATGGATCATCTATGAGCAAGGTAGTTCATTCCTACTTTTTCTTATTATTAGCTATTTGAAAATATTTAATTTTAAATTGTATGCTTCTGAAATTGTTGGTGCCAATTTATAGAATGAAGGATTTATTTAATCGAACTTTCTTTTATTGTGTTCTGGGAATAAAACTGTAATTATATTGAACAATTGAATTTAGTTTAGTAAAAATTCTACTCTCAAATGATGTAATTTCCTAAATGACATAATTTCGAAAATACTGTGCTTGAAAGATAAATTTAAAACTTTAACAAATTAATTTTCCCACGATTTTTTAAATGGTCTTTTTTTAATATAAACATTTGTGTGTTTTCACAATTTCATCCAGAATTGATTAACTCATTCAGGGAGATCCATGAGCATCAGAATTAAATTTTGTTTCTTTAAACTTTGTGTCTTAGTCTCAATGCAAGATCCAATTCCAGTTTTTATTTTTGCATTTATAGAATCTGTATAAATTTTGCTTCACTAGTGAAAACCATTTCTGACAAGCTGAGATCTCATTTAGTATTTCTCTAAGTCTGGGCACTTTTAAGGATGCATTTCTGAGGAGTCCCCTGCTTGAAAGACTTAAAGGGGCTAAATTACCCAGGCAACTTCTGCCTCGTGGACAGATGGGGCTAAAACAGGGTCATGGGTTCTAAATTTATGACAGAATAAAGTACTAAGCTGCAGACATCCAGACATGTAGTGATATGATTACCCAGCCCATGTTCCAGGGTCTGGCAGTTTCTATGGGGTTGTTTCTACACAAAGCTAATGCACAGTGTGCTTAATTCTAGACTGAAAAACGGGATGAGCTGTCAAGGAGCTGGCTGGCTGAGGTTAGGGCTAGTTGGGAGCTGCTCTAACTTGTTCCTATGATCAATGGAGGGATTGGGTCTAATGAAAGCACACTGCTTTCCATGTGATTTCACCAGAACATGTTGCCCTTTCCTTCACAGGATGGAACATACAACAGAGAAGATGAGCAATGTTTCTCTTTAGAAGAGATAAATTCAATGATTACTTTCATAAAGGAGCTGAAGAGTCTTGGACAATTTGAGCTGGTAAAATGAATAGGGTTTTGTTTTATTGGATATATGTTTTATGTAAATCTCTTAACATTTTTCCTTCATTACCATTCTCTGCTGTCTCTGGCATATGTAATTAGGCTGGATGGGTAGGGAAGCAAGGAGATAGAGGTAACACTGATTTTATTTTGGTGGTTCGTTTGAATTTAATTTAAAAGAGGTAAAGAAATACAACAGAGAATTTGAGTTGAGGTTGCACTGAAAAAAACAGCTAAAGCAGAAACAGAGACCAGAAAGTAGGAGGAAAGGAAAAGAAGGAAAGCCATGTGAATGACTAATGAGGTGGTAAGAAAATAGAATTATAACAAAACAAAGCAGGAGTGAGTGGAAGGACTAGAGTAAGTACAACACTGAGATCATGACCATAGAGTAGATATAGATGGAAAAGTGGAAAAAAAAAAAAAAAAGCAGATGAAATATGTTTTGTTTCCTTCTTCACACTTTAAGTTCATTTTTGGAGAAGAACACAGATGAAGGAATAATGATCAGTGTCTGTGAATAGGGATAGTTAATGAGGGGAATGATGAGTACTGGGAAAATAAAGGATCTGCAACTGAATCTGTTGTTCAGAAAGTCTGCATGATATCAGGATTTCTATGAGACTTCCTGGATGAGTATTAGGAATGGAGACTGATGACACTTTCTGAAGAAGCACTGAGTCTAGTAGGTCTGATATTCACAGAATCATCTGTGTTGGAAGGGGCCCAGAAGGATCATCAAGTCCAACTCCTAAGTGAATGGCCAATACAGGGGTTGAACCTGTAGCCTTGGCATTATTAGCTCCATGCTCTGACCAGCTGAGCAACCTCAGGGTCAGGTCAGAGGCAAAGGAGATCAACTTCCACGTCAATACTGGTAATCCTGATTTTCAAGGCTGGGCATGACAGTAGTTTTGTTAGGGTGTGGGAAAGAGCATTAATGTACAACCAGCCCTATGCTGTATATACTGTCTTCTGATCATTTCTCATGTCTTTGCACTATATAAATATCATACTGTGTTGTCTCTAATCAGTGTCTCTCTTCTCAGCTTTTCCCTTCTTCTGCACCCAAGATCCAAACGTTGCTGCGTGACCTTTATCGAATGTTAGACCCAATGAAGCAGCTTGGTTCAGTCCTGACTGTGCACTGGTTGCTTTCCAGTTTACTTCAACAATTCCAGTTCATGAATAAAGAGACACATACAAATCTTTCAGAGTGGTAAGATAACTATTATATATGTTGAGGGTAGTTTCTCAAATTATATAATTGCAATATCTCCAGTGAGCATCACAAAACGTAATCCTCCAGTAGATGTAGGTGGACTCACAATCCTTGAGGTGAAGGTCTATCATCCCATATGGAGCCCTGTCAGCCATTCTGCCATTGGAACTGTAGGCAGGTTTCTAAATAGAACAGGTTTTGCTTCTCCGTCTAATACGAAGGACTCAGGATTGAAAATTAATTGGAACTACTGTAAAATTCTTTTAAGAAAGATTAATTAGGTAGGTTTTTTTCTGAACAACTGTAAACTCTGAATTAGGAGTGTTTCCTGGGGTTAAGACTGTCTTAATTTATGTACCAATTAAAAGCAAAACTGTAAAGAAAATATAAAATTTCAGGTGAAGATTTTTCCAAAAGAACTAATAGTTTTGATTGGCTCCAATTTTTCTGTCCAACAAAAAACAGGTCAGAGAGCATGATACTCTGAGAACCTCATTTTAACTGTTTGTGAAAAGATGGAAAACATGCTGGAATGAAAGGGGTAGATGCACTGAACTTTTGGCAAGAAGTTTTAACTTTCATAAGGAGAGAAAGAGGAAAGGAAACACAACGAGGGAGGGAGGGAGGGAGGGAGGAAGGAAGGAAGGAGAAAACTTGTAGTATACTGTATGTTTACTATAAAATTTGTTAAAATGTGGTTTCCATTTTCATTATCTCTTAGCTAATGATGTTTTATATACATGTATGCCACACTGACTACTGACATTTGTGATTTTACAAACAAGAACTTGGGAACAGGCACATTAAACAATGTGTGCGTTCTATTCCACTAAGTCTCAAGATGAATGTGTGAATGATATTATTTTGTATGTTTTGCTGGGAGAGTGCTGTAGTGAGTATATAAGGCATCTGTAAGATTTCTTAAGTTTTAATTTTGTTTCTCATTGAATTGGGCATGGCTTTCAGCAAATCAATAATTATCTGTATCTTTGTTTGCTTTACTGTAAAGGGGAGCTTATAGTTTATCACTGTACTAGGTAACTGTTTATTAGTGTTTTGAAAATACACAGTTCCATGAAAGTGCTAAGTTATTGTTGTAACTGCCGACCACTCAGATCCCTCCGTGAGAAGTAACTCAAAGATGCAGCTGCTTGCATTCATATGTAAGCCCTTGCCCTTTTGCAGAAATATTTAGGTTTGCATATCAAAGCATACCAGCCTTTAGCAGCTTTCTGTTCTAATCTAAGCTGTGCCACTCACTCACTTTGAGCAAGCCCCTTGGCCTCTTTTTTTCCTTCAAGCTCAACATTATTGTATTTGTATAAATATGTAGAAGTACCATGACCTTTCTCCAGGGCATAGGCCAATCTGCTTCTTTGCACTGTATTTTTCTGCAGCTAATAACACAATTCTCTTCATTCACTGTATTAAAGACCATGTCCTTTGACATTGACAAATCAGAATCTTCCATTCCTTTAGCTACATGCATGTGATGGTGATGCATGTGTCAGATATGCATGTAATTATACTTAATTGCAAGGAAGAAAGAGCTTAGTTGTATTTACTCCCCAAATAACTCAGCTATGCATTCTCTTTGAGCTTTGATTAATCTTTTTTTTTTTTTTTCCCAGCTTTGATGAGTTTGCATATCAGAACACTTTTCCTGAATTTCTTCAGTTAAGGCCAGGTTGTTCGGTCGATTTATTTAACAGTTCTTATTTCTCTGACTGTGGAAAACTGGTATTTCTGTTTATCAGATCTAGTGATGGCATAACTGACTGACCAAGCAGACAAGAAATAGATGGGAAAAATAGTGACTTCTGACTGAAGTCTTGGGCAGTTACTTTGTTCACTGATCATGACTCCACAGGATGAAGACAGGATATAAAGATGTTTCCTAGTCTACATATTTTAACTCATTTCATCTATGTGACTAGAGCTGAAACCTTAAATGGTATTAGTGAACTCTCTGGATTCCTTCTACATGAGAAATAAGAAGAACTGTGGAAACTCATCTCAAAGTATAATGAAATAATTACAGCCTAGGTGAAAATGACCACCTCAGATGTATTGGTATAAGATAATACACCTAACAAGTACTCTGAAAAAAAGTTTTGGCATTTTTTAATGACTTTTTTCAACACTGTGCAGTTTATACACGTGATATGACTAGGAAATACATAACTGCTGTCTTTTAGAATAGGGGCTATGAGGTGTCATGGAAAGTATATTTGGCTATGTCAGACAGCATGGAAGAATCAGATTAGTGAGTAAAGCTAATGCTTCTGTATCTGCAAAAGACAAAAGCCTAAGCAGGTCAAAGAGCTACCAATGTTTTTTGAAATCAACTGATGTATTTGGGAAAGTGGTTCAAGCTTCTCATATGCAAGCCCTTATTTAGTTCAAACTAGAAGCATCAGCCCTCAGACTGAATTTGGGCTGAAAATAATTTTTTTGAATTTAACTTGGTCATGTCAATTACCTGCAAAGTCTGAGAAATTAACATGTTTTGGACTATGGGACAGAAAAAGGCAATGACAAGGAAGACAAGGATAACATCACTGACTTAGAATGGGAGGAGTGAGAAAGAGAAGGAAGGAGGAAAGGAGAGACACAGTTGGGATTAGGTGCCAGGAAATTAATCCCACTCTTGAGTCTGAATTTTTTTATTTCACTTCTGAAGATCAGCACAAGGCCTTTCATTTAAGGAGCCAAATGCCCTCATGGAAACTCTGTGACTGAAGCCAAACAAACACTCTACAAAACAGAGAGCTTATTTTGAAGAGAGACCTACATAACATCCTCTAAAGAAAGAAAATTCATAACTCTACTGAATAATGAAATATGGTCTCAATGTTGAGTTTATGACCCGTTAAAAGTTGCACCATTCACAACTAACATATCCATCAGAGATACCAAAATTGACTTGTTTTTTCCTTTTTATATTTTAGTCTTATGAAATATTCTATTTCTACTTGTCCTTCATTGCTTATGTCTGATTGCATAGACCATCTGAGCTATATTACTGTTGCTGCTGTCAATCCTTTGCCTTTCTTGTTTGCTGAATAAGAAAGATTCATAAAGGACAGGTTCACAGTCAATAGTTTGTGATGTGCACATTGGGAATCTTTTGAAAGGTTCATTCACAAGCCTGCACTCACCCAGGGTACTGACATACAGTCATTAGTTTCATTAGAGCTAACCGCAAAGTCTGCAGGCAAAGCACACGCCTGTACTTGACACCTCCAAGATCCTTTAGTCAATAGGTGGCCACTCAAACAGATGAAGGTCCTTTCTTGAGTAACAGCATGTGAAGGAAAGGACTCTGCAGAGTCCTCTGTATTAGGAAGAGCTTCATAACTGCATCTTACCTCAGTCTGCTTTTTGCAAGGAGCTTTGACAAAGGAAAGGTTTGTGGTGCTGATGATTAAAAAGCTCAGGCTGCAGCAGAGATAAATCATTGAACCATAGAGTCATTTATGTTGGATAGGTTCCTCTCATCCTATCACTTATTACGTGGGAGAATGACTCCACCTGGCTACAACCTCGTTTCAGGGAGTTGTAGAGAGCGATAAGGTCTCCCCTGAGCCTCCTTTTCTCCGGAATAAATACCCCCAGCTCTCTGAGCCACTTCTCATAAGGCTTGTGCTCCAGCCCCTTCCCCAGCTTCATTATCCTTCTCTGGACGTGCTCCAGCACCTCAATGGCTTTCATGTAGTGAGAAGCCAAAACTGAACACAAGGTTCAAGGTGTGACCTCACCAGTGCTGTGTGCAGGGGGACAATCACTGTCCCAGTCCTGCTGGCCATGTTGTAATCTGAGTATTTTTCTCTAATACGTTTCAAAATAATCAGATATAGCTATTATATGTCTCTTAATGCTGTCTGATGTTAATTGCAGTCTCTGTAGATTTGAGATTCATACAGGTCATGCTGTTCCTTTGTGAGCAGGGACCTTGGAGTTGTGGTGGCTGCCACACTCCTCACGTGTTCTCTGACTAAACCGAAGTCTGTCATTTTATAGAGTTAGGACATGTTGCTTTCACCTTAAAACAGGGTTTGGGACCAGGAAAACAAATAGGAACAGCGGAGAGAAAAAATGTATTTGACAGATGTTAGCTGTTACTTCCTTGACAAGCAGAAAGAGGGGTGCAAAATTACTTACAACTTGGAAAGCAAACTCCAATCGTTTGTTAAGTGCCTCCTTTGAAGTAGGTCATGAATGTGAATAAAATTAGGGTGGTGTCTAGACACTGCAAGGTCAGAACTACATTTTCCTGCACACACAAATACACAGAGATCTGCCAGCTGCTTCTTTCCATATCTCATTGAGTTAATGCAGAAATCTGTTTTATCACAGGACAGTTTCTTATCACTGGACAGTTTACCTTTTTCCATGATTGACCTCAATACTGCTTTTAGAAGCTCCTCTTGAAACATCAGTGATGGATGATTGCACAGAAAAATATTGCCACCTCCCTTTCTTGGCACAGAGAGTGACTTTGTGTCCTTCAAAATCCAAACTGCAATATCCAGGAAGAAGCTGTATTACGAGAACTTCTAAAGGAAACACTAGGAGGAAAACCAGTGAAAGCTTCAAGAAATGCTAATGGGCCTCCAAAAAGGTCTTATCAGCCAGAGGGTTGGATTGAGAAGCCTACTCCCCTTTTTCTACTATGCTACCAAAATTCTACCTGAAAGAAAAAATCTGCAGAATTCAAAATATGGACACCACTGACATGTTGATTAATTGTTGCAATTGACTTGTCTTTTTTTCACAGAGATTTTACATATATATGTATATGTATATATATACACACTCTCTGGATTTGTTTTGAATTTGCAAACAAAGCAAAACTCACAGAAGTTCCATTTTAGGAATTCATGCTAATGTCAGTACAGATAATCCCGTGGAGACTTGCCTTCATTTTGATTTAATTCTTTTTGAACAAAGTCTAACTTTAATCTCAAGTATGTGCAAAAAACCCATCATAGAAGCAGTTAAGAGATATGGTTTGTGTTATTTTGTTCTTGGCTATATCCACTCTTCCTTTTCCCAGCAATGCAACTATGTTTTGGAATTAATTTCTTTTTTTTTCTATTGTTGTGATGTGCTGCCATGTATTATGGAATGTGTGTTTTCTGTTATGTTCACTCAGTTACATTATCTCTAATGCTGGGAATATGACTCCAGAAGGTTCATCTTTCCATGGAGAATACTAAAATACCATGTGCCCTGGTATATCATATAGAAATTTTTGCAAAATATTTCATTTTTTCTGTTCCTTCCATTCATGTAGAAATATGTCTGCTATTGAATTGACAGGCAACCATCTCAAGAAAATATGAGACCTAAGCAGAATGTTCCTTCTGACTTCAGGAAGAATCATGGAGGTAAGGGTTCAGAATAAGATCTTTTATATAGAGTATGTTTTTCCTATTTGTATTATTTCTGATAACATGTGGGTTTAGATTACATTGTCTTGTATTCCAACTGGAAAGTCTTAGCTTACAACATATAAAAGACCAATTTCTTCCTATCTTCTGTAAGTTGCTATACTGAGCCCATGAGCAGCATTTGCAAGCCTCAAGTAAAGATCTTACACTGTAAAGAATAAAAGTACTATGTGTCTCTTATAAAAGATGGTTCCTTCTCCAATGGGACTGTAATCAGGCTGAGAGTAGAAAATTATTAGCTGTTTCTGTTTATCTTTCAGCATTGCATTATTCCAGTAAGACTGAAGAAAGACGATGCAGTTATGGTAAGTCAAGGTCCTTCTAGACCATGGAGGGGAATGAAGAGGGATTTCTTGAAAATATTTCTTGGCTCTCTCTACATAATCTCTAAGCGAATAAAGCATCTGCAGGCTTTTACTTAAAAAAAAAAAAAAAACCAAAAAAACCAACCAAAAAAACCCCGGGTTTTTAGTAGCAATAATGTTTATAAAACACTCAATAAATGGGCTATTATATTAAATAAGCCTCAAAACCAAAATTAAATATTTCTGAATGTGCATATTAATGTGAGTATTCCAGCACTCATTGATCTCTTGTCATACTTCAATAGACTTTTGCCCTCCTCTTTCCAATAACCTCAGCATACATTTGTTCTTGTGGAAAAACCTTTAAACTTGTCTGGAGTTTAATCAGCTTTGTTTAAAGCTTCATCTTCAGGTCAATAATGGAGTATTAAGGAGCTGCTTAAGAGATGACTTTTTCTAAAATATCTACTTGTAGGAATATTTAAAGTATTTTTAAAGCTATGTAAAGACATAAAATATATTTTTATTTGGTGGTAGCAATGCTTTCTGCTGCCTTCCTCATTCCTAAATTATCTGAGGGGCCCATTTGTAAACGTGAAACCATTGCTCTGTAGTGGAAAGGTTTTGCTATGCCTTGAGCCTCATGTCCCCCTGTTGCTGATCTCATGCTGCCTCCAGGAACTATTCTTGTATTAGAGAGAGGCCAGAAATACTCCTGGGCTGGCTGACTGGCATCACCATTCTAATGGCATGATATTTTATTTTAAAAATACCTCAATTAATGTTGTTTTGAAATTCCTCATCATTTTTAAGCTAATAGTGAGACAACATTTCTAAGTTAAGCATACAGGATGTGGAGAAAAGTTCATGCTCATCTTTAGGGTTTTTTTTTTAATACCTTCTGTGTGTCAATGTGTAAGACTCTATTCCCCTACAAATCAAGCCCAAATTCTGTTCTTCCACTGGAATATCTTCCTTTAAATTTTAATCCATGCAAGAGAGTTCTGAAATTGCCCTGCTTTGTTTCTCAGGGCAGATATTTCAAGGCAGGAAAGGTTCACATAAAATTATTTGCATAATTTTTGACCCTTTTAAGCCACAAGATTTTTCAGATATTGTAGGATAAGAGTTTCTTTTCTGGAATATTTTATGAAGTACCCAGTTTAAAACATGTACTACTGCATCTATGTGTAAAGCAGTTTTGAATGTGTAATTATACTGTAAATCTGAATCCAAGTAGGCTGGATTAAAATATTTTTCGTAAGTAGGTTGCCAACAAAAAGTTATTCTCATGAGTAATTTGGCAAACACTATGAAATAAAGGGCACATTTGAGCAAATAGGATTTGATTGTGGAGATTTCATACACAGGAAAGGAGCTGGAATTTGTTGATATAGGAATTTTAATAAAACATTCTTCCAGCTTTACTGCAAATGACCCCATGGGTCCTGGTATCTCCATGTGACTTGTTCTTATGAACAATAAAAGTATGTCTAAATTATTTTGATTTTTATTGGAAATTACACTTGTACATAAACCCTGTACACAGCCTGGTACCTAAGTAGGTTATGAATTTTGGCCTACCTCTTCTTTAAGTTTCAGTTAACCAACTAGAGACAGATCTCCCAGACTTAATCCTTCCATTTCAAAGGCTTACCCAGGCTTTGAGTTTTGTGACTAGGACTGAAGTGATTGGACACTGAATGTTTAAAATCCCTCCAAGGCCTACAAATTTCTCAAGTGCTGTTACAAACTCCATTAAAACTTTGCAGCAGGATTATGAGTCTCAGAGTCACTAGGCATTAAATATCTTGCCACTGTACATGTTATCAATCTGCCAGAAGTTGCATGTAGTTCCAAAATGTTCACACATTTCACAGTTTTTTCTTTGATGCCTTCTTGGAACAGATAAAGATACCCTATCTCATATCAGACAGATCTTCACCAGTCCACAGCTGGACTTGAATCCTCAGTTTAACCCAAAGATCAGAGAATACTATGCAGAAGTGCCATTCGACATGGTGACAGTGAAGATAGGAGCAGAACCCTCTAACTGTCAATGCCACGTACACCTCGACGACAAGAAAGGGCCAAGGTAAGAGAAACAAAATATCAGTGTGAAACCTTAATTTTGGAAATATGTCATAATGTTGCAGATTTTTTTTTCCAAAAACCAAGAAATCAAAAACCCAGAACACAAATAGATTAGTCACAGGAACGTCAGAGGGACACTGAGAAACTTGTATTTATTTTCAATGTCCTGAAGGCAATGGTCATATGTTGTTCTCAACGCATAATTAACCCTAGCTTAATGGAGTGTACACTTGCAGTATCTCACCCAGCTCCTGCAGTCACTGACAACATCACAGCTGGGTGGGAACAGACCATCACTACACTGCACACAGTAGATGACAGAGAATTTGAGCTCTTTTATCCAGGTGTTAATTTTGCACAGTGCCTAATCTGCTGCCCTGATGGGCTTGGTCTGCTTACATGGGTCGGAGTAGGGCAGCTGGCTTCAAAAGAAGAAATAAGTTCAAGTTTACTGACTCAGGATAATCCATTTTTGTCATAGTTGTATTATAAGGAATTGTCATAGAATCATAGAATAAGTCACATTGAAAAAGATCCTTGAGGTCATCAAGTTCAACTGTTAACCCAGCATTGCCAAGCCCACCACTAAACCATGTCCCTAAGTGCCACATCTACACAGCTTTTAAATACCTCCTTTTAAATACCACTTCCCTGAGCAGCCTGTTCCAATATGTGGCAAGCCTTTTGGTGAAGAAATTCTTCCCAATATGCCACCTAAACCTCCCTGGTGAAACTTAAAGACATTTATTTTTGTCCTATCACTTGAGAGAAGAGGCTGACCCCCCCCTTGCCACAACCTCCTGTCCAGCAGTCGTCAAGAGTGACATGGTCTCCCCTCAGCCTCCTTTTCTCCAGAGTAAATACCCCTGACTCCCTCAGCCACTCCTCATCAGACTTGTGCTCCAGCCCCTTCACCTTGCTTCCTTCCTTCTCTGGACATGCTCCAGCCCCTCAATGTCTTTCTTGTAGTGAGGGGCCCAAAACGGAACACAGGATCTGAGGGGCAGCCTCACCAGTGCTGAGTACATGGGGGCAATCGTTGCCCTGGTCCTGCTGGCCACATTATTCCTAATACAGGCAAGAATGCCACTGGCCTTCTTGGCCACCTGGGCACACATGGCTGGCTCGTGTTCAGCAGCTCTTGACCAGCACCCCCAGGTCCTTTTCCGCTGGGCATCTTTGCAGCCACTTTGCCTGCAGCCCGTTTCTCTCCATGGGGTTGTTGTGACCCAAGTCACAAGGACCTGGCACTTGGCCTTGTTGAACCTGTACACTTGGCCTTGGCCCGTGGATCCAGCCTGTCCGGATCCCGCTGCTGAGCCTTCCTGCCCTCCAGCAGATCAACACTCCCACCCAAATTACTGTTATCTGCAAACTGACTGAGGGTGCCCTCAGCCTCCATGTCCAGATCATTGGCCTGGCCATCCAGCCAGTTTTTTACCCGGCAGAATGTATGTGAATGTAAGGTGTGAGCAGCCAGTTTCTCCAGAAGAATGCTGTGGGAAACAATGCCAAAGGCTTCACTAAAATCTAGTTAGGCAACAATCACAGCCTTTCTCTGATCCACTAAGTGGGTCATCTTGTTATCTACAAGAGTCCCAGCTTATCTGATCTTTTAGAGAACTATAAAGCTGGACAATAGAGGAGAGAGCAGAGTCATCACTAAACATCATGTTTGAGCACTGACCCACAATAAACCATGATATTTAATTGCTGCTATGATCCCTGGCACAGTTTTGGCTTTCCCAACCACCTCTGTCAGAGAAAACAGCATGTACCAGGGACGATACCAATAGGTATTTCAGGTATGGCCTGGTTTTTAATGTTGGGAGGGACAAAAAGTGTTTCTTTATCTGGGTCAGGTACCGCAGAACCAGAGAACTGGCCTATTTACATACTAGCCATTAGTGAGTAGATAAAAGGGAGAACAGGACTAGTGATTTACTTGGGAAGAAAAATTCTTAACTATTTCAGAGCTTACTTTGCTTCATGACATGAAGTGCTTAGGCAACGTAGCATCTTTTGACTGACTGTGAAGCAGATGCTTTGACCTAGAATGTCTGCTACTAACCAGAAAGTCTGTGCAGTTGTTGCTGATCTAATGCCCAATATGGTTCCTGTATTTTCAATAAGAAATCTTGATTTATCATTTCAAAAGAAACTGTCATTAAATTCTTCCACCCAATATTCTGGTGTTTTAATGTTAACTGCCTTGGCAGTCAGCATGGATATATGTGAAAACCTCAAAAATTTCTTCCTTGAAGAATGAAAAAGAATAGCAAGATGATCTGTGCAATGAAAAGTAAAAGCCCTGCATGTGCAGGTTTTGTGCCTTTCAGCATTTATTTCCCTGCTAAAGGAAGAAGAGCATAGCTCAGCTTTGCTCTGGTTTGTCACTCCAAGCAGTTTGTCCAGGAATCCATCACATTTGGCTAGTGGACAATTTCAGCAGCTAGCTACACTTCGGATTGTCTCCCTGATGACTTCATCACAAATTTGGGCCTGCCAGGAATTATTGTCCCTAGTGATTTCATTGACAGATTTCATGTCAGAATATTTGCCACTGCCACTGTTTTCACTAAGGTTTACTCTCAGCATTTTATCTTCTTGAAAGTACTACAAATATTTACAAAACTTAGTTTACACTGTTTTTATTTAAAATCTCATGTATTTTGTAAGACAAAGAAAACGTTAGAAATAGCAGCCTTTAGGAGCAAATGAAGTCCAGCAGCCATAGATAAAGGAGTGAAAATCTTTGTTTCTTTAGTGTTTATTCCACTTCTTTCCTGTTTTGTCATGCAGCGTCGCTAACTACCCCCTTGGCCTTGGATTGAACAAAGTCATCATTCTCTTAACGAATGATTCGCAACCCAGCCCTGAGGTTGTGGGCAGCTACAAAATCACAATTTATCGAGAGGACCGCCCCAGTCTCCCTTTGTTTGATGACTATATGATGTGTGGGTTTGTGCAGGTATTGTCGCTGCATTTTTTTGCTATAAACATTAACAGGAATAGCTGGTTTCTGTTCATTCAGTGGTATGAATTAGCGTACATGAGCCAAAGCTCATGCAGAGCCAATGGTTGTTGAGATTAGAATCTGTGTTCTTAGCACTATAATTGTATGAAATTCAGCACTTACACAACATTTTGGATATAAAAGGTAAGTCCAGCATAAGTGCCAGTCACCGTGTATTTGAGAGCTCCAGGTTAATTAATCCTTACCTTGGTCAGCCAAAACCTTCTCATAACTTTTCATAACTCTCTCTCTCTGACATTGGAGCCATGGAAATCCTTTTACCAGGAAAGATATTTATGATGACAGTCTATTTATCAGTGTTCAAGACAAATGCTGCTACATAATTTAGGCATGAAAACTGTTTATTCTAGATCAATAAACACAATAAAAAAGACTCACTTGCCTTTCCAAAGGAAGGGATGATTGTTGCTTATATGACATTGATCCAAATACAAATTTGAGAATGCATGTAATTTACTCCCAACAAATAGCAATCCTTAGGAAGGAGTGGGTCTGTTTAATGAAAAAAGGACCAGAGTCTGTCCAACAGGGCTTAATAAGGGCTGGGAAAGGGGAGCTCAGGCTAAATTAGAAACAAAAATGGAGGAAAGGTAATGAAAGTAATGGTGAAGATTTCAGTTAGTGAAACTATAGTGATGAAAATATTATGCATAAGAGAGAAAACCTGGGACACATGCTCAATCAAAATTGTTTTTATTCAAAAGTTTGAGGACTAAATGTTGGTTGCTACTTGATATGGTGGGCAAAGATAAACCAGCCAGTTCAAAGAAGAAAGTGACATTGTAAATAATAATCATGGGCAGTGCTTTTGTCTGTGGAATTTTAGGCAGATTGAAAGGATTGGTGGGTTCATTCCAGAGCATCCAGGAATAATATATTTTGTCACAATTAATTCTGCAACCAGGAAGCAGAGTTTTCAAAACTATTGCGTTGAAACTGTCATCCATGTTCATGTCAAATATCTAATCCTATATTTATTTGTCTTCTTTATGAAGATCTTAATATATCCTTTAGCAAAACTTGCTTCCCTTCCCTGGTTTCTTTCTATATACTGCAGAAGAGGCTGCGAGACCAGGGTGGTAGAAGGCAGAGCATTTTATATGATGGGGCAGATCAAGAGGGATTTTGTTTTTCTTGTGGAGAAATAAGCACTAGGGCTTAAAAAAGGAGCCAAATGGATTATAAATGTTGATAGCAAATTCCATGTTGACAATAATTATCTCAATCTGCAAATCAGGACTGCCAGAGAAAATGTATGTAGTAGTCATAGTGTACTGACTGCTGACCTGAATACCTGATTATGGTGTTGTCTGGCCCTCTACCTATTGTCTTCCTCTTCTCTTAGAGTTCTCTTACAAACTCAAAAGGTCAAGGACCATCTTCTTACTATTTGTGCTGACTCAGCACTACATCTTGTAGTTGCTACAGTAAAATATGAATAAACACATATAATACCCGAGATTTCAGTTCAGGTGTACAGCAACCTGCTTGACATCTTAAGTATGACTAATTATGACAGGAAGAACAGCCAGAACAGAGTTATATTACTAGGAGAACACACTGGTTGGGATGATGTGAGGAAAGCTCTTTTTGTTTCCTTATTTAGGGCATGTATCTGAGTGTAGGAACAGGAATTTAACCTCAAAAATATCTTTCCACACCAGAGTTTACACTGTCGTTAATGTTTTATGATAACATTTATGAGACTGAGTATGAATCTTTGAAGCACTGTGAAGGCAAAGAGATCTAGACTGATAAAAATGAAAAGTGTTTTAGAAATTTCTTTTGATTGAGCTTTGTTTTCTGCTCCTCTGTGAATAACTACTCTCTAATTAATACAGTTGTTCAGAGCTAGGGATGACTTCAGGAGTTTAGAGTAAAAATGAGATGAAAAGCATTCTTGTGGTATCTAACAAGCACTGTGAAGATACAGTCTGAGATTCTAAAACAACTTTTAGATATGTTTGAGGCGAACTTATCAGAGTCCCTTTAAAAAACAAACAAAGGCTGAAGCTGGAGATAGAAATGACATTCTAAAACATTTAAAAGCCTGCATTTTTTCCTATTTGCTAGAACAGAATGTATTGTCTTTTGCTTAGAATGATGGTTTTTTTATCAATACAAATTTCAGGTCCTAAACACCATCATTACATTTTGCTTTTCATACTAGAGAATATTATGCAGAGTGCCCCATCAGTGGCATGAATACTTGTTCTCTTGGTAATGAGACACCAGTTTTAGGAGCAAAAGCATAAATACAGCATGAACTGATAGAGTCTCCTTTGGACACTTGACTAGGCACAAGTGGGATCACACATGAGGAGAGAAAGGCCACTGATAGTGGTGTGGTCTTTCTCATAGAAGGCTTCAGTTAAAATTCTAATCCAGCAACTTTTTTTCCTGACTTTCTTTTATGTTTAATCCCATTAGGATATTCAGGTTTCACTGCAAGATGATACTATAAGGAAGCTTACAGTAAAAAGACAGAGTGTGGTATGTGGTTTCCAACAGCCTAACAATTCTCATGCAGTTGAATAATCCTGGATTAATTTCAAGGTATTGAGTTGAGAAGTGTGTGGTTCCAAGCCTTGCAAGCCCTAAAAATGGAAAAAATATTGTCTCCTGTAGTTTTTGATAGCAGCTATACTATCCCCATTAAAACCAAATTAGTAGAAGATAAGCTGTTGTCTCACAATAGCACCTTCAGTAGATTTCATTGCCTTCCATTCTGTGTTCTGCATTTTGTAGTATTGTTTGGACTGCAAATGGAGAGGTTATTGATTTGAGCTTGAACTTAATTTTGTGAAATTGCTGACAATATTCAAATTAAGTATCCTTGGAAGAAGTGCTGCCATTTCATTATCACCTCTGAAGTTGTGGTATGAAGATAGTCAGAATCCAAGACAGTCAGCAGAAAAAGCAGTGAGCTCTTAAGACAGAGTTATCAGCATCACTCTCAAGTGAAAGATCCCAGACTATGTACATAGTGTTGTAAAGGACAAAATATTTTATTCATTCTTGCACTGCCCATTATCTTTAAAATGCAAACAGATTTATCTATGCCTCATTTGAAATGTGTGGATGCTACCTCTTTGATTGTTAATATTTGCCTAGTTGCAATCATGGAGAGTAAGTGCTGATGTGCTCAGGGAACCTTTTGACCCTGTGAACTTCTGTACCTGTTTGTACTTACAGTGTCCTGTTGCCACATGGCTTGTTTTGTTTGCTTGTTTGGTTGGTTGGTTGGTTGGTTGCAGGTCAGTTTAGGTTCGGTTTGTTTTTGGTGGTGTATTTTAGTAATACAGGGGTTTTTTTGGGTTTCCGTTTATATTTTGAGCAGTGGATGGCTAATGCTATTTTTATCACGTAGTGTGTTTCATTGTCTGTCATTTTCTTTTGTGCATTTGTACATTTGATTCCAAAATCAGTGCAGTGCAGTGGGCTGATGTTCTGGCTGTCCTATGCCTTTCTCAGGTCTGCTGACTGTATAACACTAAATGGCTGCAATGCAGCTGGAAACAAGATGCTAGCAACAATATGTTGATTTCTCTGTCTGTCTACTCAACTTCCATTAATCAAAAATCAATTAAGACCTAAGCCTAGCATATTAACTGTATTTAACTTTATTATAGACTTTTTGGGGTAGAGATGAAAAAACTCTTTAGAAAGGAAGAAGCCTTAAAAAAAAAAAAAAAAGAAATTTCATTTTTATGCTCAGGAAGATATGAGAATACTTCCATCTTTTCTGCTCAAGTTATACATTTCCAAAGGAAAATTAAATGGTTTTACTCCATTTTAAACTGTGTGCTGTTGCCATTGCAAAGCTTTTCATACCAGACAGTAGAAGTAAAAACTGTCAATTATAGAAACAGGTATTAAGTCTTTGCCTAGTACTTGCATGCAAAGATTTCAAAGAACCTTACAAATATTAAATAATGTCGAAAAAAACCCCAACATCTTAGGAGAGAAACAAAAACTTGTCCTGTAATAGGTCAGGCTGGAAGCACATTAGTCTCTTCTGATTTCCCATTAGCTTCATTAGATTCAGTGTGACCCTATTACAAACAATCCATCTCTTCTGTCCTGAGGACATTGTGGATGCTGTGAACAGACTCGTAAGTTTTGCAGTGGTTATTGTAGCAGCAACTGACCCTCTTGGTTGTGAGTTTAAGTGTCTTGCTTGAAAAGGCATGGAAAGTGCATCTCTGGAACTGAATATACAGTCTAATTATATCAGCAACCAGACTGTATCTTATTTGCAAAGTTAGCTTACTTCCCTTTCAGAGAAAAAAAGAATATCCATTATAGGAGCAATCATGCATTGCATTCTTCCACCTTCTCAGATATAGAGCTGGTGAGAATTTTTTCAGTGGTTTTGAATTTTTCGGAAAACAACATAAAAATGTCCCAGACTTCAAGAAAATAGTTTGAGTTATTTTTTATTGTTGTTGTTGTTATTCAAAAGAGGGTGTTTTGATTCATTGAGGACTATTTGATTTAAAGATTTTAGTATTTGAAATGTGTATTTGTATAACTGGTAGATATTTTAGCTATTGTGCAGTCCAGAATGCTAACTCTCATTTCAAGGAGGGAGTGGCTGGGACAACCAAAAAGCTCACTCATTAAATCTGAAATATCCAAGTCTAAATTTTCCTCAGAAACACTGGTGAGAGCACAGTATGACAATCATGTTTTCCAGGAGCAAGGCCAACTTAAGCATCCCTTTCCCTGCCTTCAGCTTCTCATGAACCAGATGGGAAAACTTTTTTTAAAATGAACTAGTTTCTAGGATAAGGTTCGCATTCTCTCTATTTGAACACAAGGGAGGGGGTAAGTGCAGGGGCAGAAATGAGCAGCTGAGCACAGAAGGAGGGTTAGTGGGTGCTGTTTAAGGCAGCTTTTTCTTTCTTCATGAAAGAAATTCACCTTGATATTGGGTTTAAAGCTCTTGCTGGTTTTGAATGAGCAGGAGCTTCATGTTAAAAAATTTTAGAAGTGATTTATGGGTGGAAACACATAAAAAACCACGAGAAGTACTTTTGCATCGCCATTAGTCTATAAGTTATTTTGGTTCTGTATGACTGCAACCCACTTCCCAGGAAAAACAAAGCGAGGCTCACATAGCCTTGAGGAGCAAATACGTAACAAACTGAACACATGTTAAATTGTCAGCAGTTCAGGTGAAAGCCACAAAATAGAGAGCAAGTAGAGAGAGACTGCCATAAAAAGGCTGAGGTCCTACATCTTCGACTGCTCTATGTCAACATGGTTCAATTAATTTCAGGGGAGCAGTTCCAAATTATACTGATTGAGTACTTGTCCTGACAGAAACTTACAGCTGAATTCTCTTCAATTGTATATGCCAGGCAATGCTTATGAGAAAATTCACTTGCATAAAACTGCTGAATTTGTTAGCAATTTTCCTAAATATTTAGGTTAAATAACAGCTTAGGATAACCTAAAAAACTACTTGAAGGTGTTTTCAAGTATTTAAAGATCAAGGAATGTATAATCACCATTCACTGTAAGTATAAACTGAACAAATACCTAAATTGAATAATACAACTTGGTGCTTCTATAAAAGTATATTTAAGATTATATAGAAGGGAGAGATGTAAACAATAAACACACTTAGCTAATTTTCAAATAGAGAGTTAATTTGTGTGTGTATCTCAGAGAAAACTTTGAAGAGTCAGCACATTCTGTCTTTGTCAACATCTATACCACTGGGGAGAGAGAGCTTACCACATTTTCTTAATTATACCAAAGACTTTTGTGATGATTGAAAGCATTGCTCTGTAGATGAGTCAGAGGAACAATTAACCATTGTGATGGATATTCTTTATATTTATGCAGTTCTGTGCTGAACTCCTCTTGGATATGAGAATCAGGATGTGGCTGTTAGGCTGACATCTTCATCGGTGGCCAGTATCTGCTGCTTTAAGGAAAGCTCTCAAAAATTCAGCAGAGCATAGATCCATCATTTGAAGGAATTAATATAATGCTCTGGGTTTTCTCTAGAAGTCAAGCTCATCTTTCACCTACAAAGTTAACTTCATAGACTCACTGCGCTATCGTCTGGTAGTCACAAGTTCCCATAATCAGTGCTCACTGTGAGACATCTGCTGGACTCTGAAGAGGCCACAGAAAGCAAATGGGCACAACTATGGCATAAAATGGGAAGAAATGGCAAAAGATTGAGTTTATGTGTGCTTCTATTTAGGCATCTCTTGCTCTGAGCATGGAATAAAAATTTATAGTTTTATTCTGTATCTCCAGTAGGCTGTGCCTGACTAGGACCATCATCCTACTCTCCAATACTTTGGGGATGCCACATTACCGAGCCCAAACTTTAAGGCTCAAGTTCATGTTGGCTCCAGCTGCCCAGAGAAAAGTTTATAGTCGTCCAGTTTACAGTAGTTTGCTTACACTTCTGATTTTATATTAGTTGTGCTTAGTCTTCTGTATGTAGCTACGTTTCCTGTTTAACATATGATTCAAGATTAATACCAGATACCCTGCAGGAAATGTTTCGAGAAGTTTCAGGCAGAGACTGAAGCGAGCGAATGTTTCCATGTAGCAGCCGCTACATTTGTTGTTATTGCGATGCGCTGTACTTAGGAAACGGTGCGTTACATGGATCACTGACGGATAAATTGCCACCAGTGCTTTGACACAGTCCATATGAATACTGCTTCAATGATTCAACAGTTATAAGCCAATAGTGACTGGGATGACACCAATGAACTAATTGGGTTCATAAGCATTAGCCAGAAGATTCAAGTTGGTATAATAATTAGCCCTTGAAGATTGAGAATTTTATAGGCAGCTTTCAGCCTTAGTTTTTCCAATGTTCCCCTTCCTTTTTTGGCACTCTTTTGGATAAGAACTTCTTAAGTCAGGAGTGATATCACTCTTCAGCACCACTGAATTTATTGACTGAACTATAGTTGTTTGTAGCACCTCCTACCTCAGCAGTGGAAATTTTAGTATCTCCTACCATTCTTTTCTTCTTTTATGTGTTTGAAATTCAGCGCAGTCTTACTAGGAACATCCTACCCTCCTAGATACTCAGTTACGTGACTCCTGATTGAATGGTGATTTTGCTGTTATGCTGCCACAGAAAAATGTCATTAGTATATAATTATGTGATGAACAAAACCATAAAAGATAAAACTCAATGACCTGAAGGAGCAATTCCATTATTTTGTGTGCTCAGGTTGTTCTCCCCTTTCATACAATTACTGATGTCATCCCGTGAGTGTGCATGACACATTAAGATGGAGAAGATGAAGATCTGCCCAAAAATTAGCCAAGGAGAAACTCATAATTGCATGACTAAAAATGTCAGGGAGTTAAATTGTGACCTGTATGATTGCAAATGGTGAACAAAATCCCACTGGTTCTAGTGGGGTGTATGGTTGTACATTTCAGCCGTAAAATAGCTGCTCCCTGCAGTGCTGCAGGACGGGGAGATACTGAGGCAGATACAGTGCTGTGGGTGCAGATTCTGTAGATACACTGCTATCTCTGAGCCCATGACAGACTGTTAGTACAGACTGGAAGAGATCCAGGTTTTTCTGATTCCCTGCCTTTAACCAAAGGATTAAAATGTCTTTTAAAATAATAGCAGCAAATCATTGTGGGTGGCTGTGAAAGGAGACAGATGACAGTAAATGCTGGGTAGGCAATTCTGCTCCTGGGAGAACACTGTTCTCTGGAAAAGTTTATCAGAAAACCTATTTCTATATAATTTTTGTCAGCTATGTGGTTTTTTGTTTGTGCTAAGTTATCAGGCAATCATCCCACATATTTAGATTTTCAGTTATGGTCCTTCTTTGCTCTTATTTTCTATGTTTTTAATATAATACAGGTCCAGTAACACCACTGGAATCAATTACATTTTGCTACAGAAATGGTAGCAGTAACTTTTGCAAAAGATTCCTCATAGCACAGACTTTTCTTGTGCTTATTCTTTCTTCCTCTCTCCGCCCTACACAGTAATTCCTCCATGCATTGCTGCATTGTGGTGCAGTTCAGGCAGAAACCTATGGCTTTATGGGTTGATGGTGCTTCAGGTAAAGGAGGGAGCCACACACTCGAATCACCTCAACCTGAGGCTAGCCAAGAGACAGTGTTTGGGGGTTCCTGGCCCAGCCTGACTAGTTGGGTTGTTTTCTTCTGGCTGCTCCTACCTACAGAAGGGCACTGCTGGAGCAAGATGCTGGGCAGGCAGAGGCAGGTCCTCTTGAGTCATGCCCTCTGATGATATTACCTTGTGAAGGCACCTGAGATCTCTGGAGACGAACAGATGATGTACTTGAGGACTCTGTCTCCCTCTACCAGCTGTTGTTTTTCCATGATTCCATAGGGAACCTAGCTTAGCTGTCTCAATCACCATGATGGGTCAGGATTTGCATTGCCTACATTAACTAGGCTAAATTAGGAAGATAGAGTGAAGCCCATAATTTTTTGATGCTTCCGTTTCCAACTATACAATGTCAGAATTTAAAAATTAACTCCTCAGTAAAGAACAAAGCCTTACAGGTCTTTGAATGAACCATGTAAGTATGAAAATTTCAAAGTTTGAGTTAAGCAGTTCTCCTTTACAAATTACAGAAAATCCAATGACATTTAAAAGTACAATAATTGAAGGGGGTGGGGAAGAAGAAGGGGTCACCCAAAGTTTCTGAAGCCTCACTAAAATATTTAGCTTATGTTTTGGGTAAATAGCTGTGTCAGTGTTTGCCTTCTGTCAATGTACCTGATTCATGAAGAGAAAGTTCATTAATTAGAAATAACTTGCACTGTATGACAGCACACAAAGTTTTGCAACCGTGATCAGACTGCCAGTTTATAAATCTCAGACAAATCAGTACAGGCATGTGGGTGAAGTATTTACAAAGTATATGTTGAGTGTAAATCTGTGAGGTTTTTAAAAGTGATCACTGCAGTTTGTACTGAAGCAGAAGTTATTGTTAAGGTTAAACTTCAATAGGTTTGTGTGATACACCAGGGCTCTGTGGTGCCTTGTTAACATTTTCTGGTGAATGGTGGTACTTGTTAAAAGGTCAGTGTGACAGTAGAGTGAGGGGGCTGTTTGCGCTGACTGTGTGCAAGCTGCTCTAAGTACAAGGAGCAAACAAGGTGCCTCTGTTACATGGCACCCAGGCCATTCCAGCTACATTTTACTGGAATATCACAGTTTCTGGTACATGAGCTTATTACTCTGCAAGACTTTCTGTCATGCTCATAGACGTATCATGAGGGGTGTGTGGTAAAACTGTCTGGAGTCACGTTTGGGGCACACAGAAGTTGCATGTTCCTTAGTTATACAATTGTACACCTCAGCTCTTCCAGTTCTGGGACTCTTCAAGTAGACTGTCATTTGGATTTAGTAAAGGCTTCTGTGCCCAATCTTGTGATGTGTATAACAGTAAAAAAAGAGAAAAATATCCTTAATTCAAGCCCTTTGAACAGGGAAAAGACTCCCTATGACTTCCATGTAATTTTTATCTAACCTGCCTAGACTTATTTTCTTAACATGTAGGGTCAAAAAATTAGTCTGCAGAAAAGAGTATGCCTCCTATTGTATCTCCAGAAATAATAGCTGGTCTTTGATCATCTCAGTTTTTGATGCTAGTGGAAATTATTGGTGGCATTTTGGCATTGAAAAGCTGTGAAGTGAAGTAGAGGGTATAGGTTGTTATGAAGATATAAAAGGAAGTCTAATGAGTCATAGTAATGTGTCATCATAATTCTTAATAGCAATTTGTCTGGAATTTTAATGCCAGTCTTAAAATTCTGATTTGCTAAAATTAAAGCAAAAAGGATAATTCTGCAATTCAGCCAAATGGTACAATAGAACAGTGAAGAGTGAAGTGGTTTATTGCTGCACTGCATAAAGGCTGCCACCTCTTCCAGCTATACAGTCGCAATGCATATTTGAAATGCAGATTGTTTTCCCTGTGCACTGTTTTAGTAAAGAAGATATGACATGACCAAAATCCTGCTGTGGGTCTCATGACGTGGTATAGAGGTTTGCCCATTTTTGTTCTCCTTGAAAGAGCTGTGGATGCTGTGGCGCTAGGAGCCAATAACTTACTCAGGCTACCGCACAAAAGATGGGAAATGGGATAATTCCATATCTCAGTGAATACCTCAAACAAAACTGAGACCTGAAGATTTCATCACAATATGGGGCAGTCCTTGAGTTCTGGGCCTGTCCATGATAGAAGTGGGAAATTTGGTCACCCTTGTTAAGAAGCTTGAGAAATGGTATACTTCATGGACTGGAGAATTATAGAAATATTTAGCTTAATTCACGTATGTCTGTAATATCAGTCAGAAATAGTTGTACCTAGGTCACAGAAACCTAGATGTTTTGTAGTTTCATCTAGGAAAACTTACGGAAACTCAGAATCCAACTTCTTTTCTCGAAGTTCAAGAGACAAATAAGGAAGTCAGTGCTCTAGATTATTTTACTTTGTTCTTCAGTAGTTTCTTCTTGTAGAATGTTCTTAATTTAGGTCCAAAATTGAATCCTAGCTGGCTTGTCAGATTCTTTTCTGTATAGAGCTGTAAATGTATGAAAAAGTTTTTACTGTTCTAAAGACTTCTGGTTTTGGCCTACGTTCCTCCCAAGGAAGATGGTAAAAGCTTCTTGCATGGATAATCATAGTTTCATTGGTCAGATTTTGTGTTTGTTTAACAACTTGATAAAGAGCAGTAAAATGAGTCATTGAAAAGTATTTACTATGCAAGATGAGTCCAACACCTGAAGGAAAAACTTCTGCCAAAGTCAGGAAGCCAATCCACCACTGCTCTTGTTCCTTTTGGAATCAGGGTAGGTATAAAACACAGCCACTTATATAAAACACAATCACCAATATATGACAAAGAAGAGACTCAGATTTGATACACTTTTCTTTGCTGAGAAAAGCAGGTTCACAGTACAGATCCACTGCTATTTCTCCGGTTGTAAAATTGTCTGTATCCTACAGAGAACTGTTATTCTCTTCACCTGGCCCTCTACAGTTTGTGTTTCAAAGCTGAAATCCAGGGCATTCATTATTGACAGTTCAATTGGTGTATTCTTTTCAGTTCATCTCATACACTGCTCTCAAATTCATCTGAAAACGTGAAATAGCCTGATGAATTTTCCCCTTGATGATACCCAATAGATGTGAAAGAAGAGCCTTCAGCATAAGGCTTCCAAAGTGTTAACAGATCATGAAAATTGGCAACAACTGTTGTGCTGAGTATCATAACCTGCAAGAGGAGGGCCAGCAATTCCACATTGATGAGAAGAGAGTGCTTGGTGTTTGAGCTGTGATCACATTTGCCTTTCAAGTCATTTGGGCCTCCATGCCACACTTTTCAGGAGAAGAAAGCTAATGCAGCTGCCTTTGTTAATCAGTCAGTATGACCCAGGCCCTCAGGGAGGCAGGCAAAGGCAGATACGTACTGAGACACACAATCCTTGCTGATTAACAGCGAAAGCTGGTAAAGTTACTCTCTAAGCCTGTCTGGCCCATCAGCTGCAGAAATGTAATTTAGATGATTATCTACATGCCCATTAAACCTTGTGACCCATCACTAGTCTGTTTGAAGTTTGCCTGCTTAAACTCACTAATAGGAAGAATAGAAGGATTAACTCAGAGGTCATGAAATAAGAGAGCAGCAAAGAAGATGACAAAAGAGCAGAGGAAAACTTCCTACTGCATGTATTTGGTAAGGAGAAAGAACTACAGTACCATGATCATCTCAGCAGATACTGTTACTTTATGGAGCAAGCAAGCCATCTGGAATTCAGGCCATTTAATACTTGTGTGTGTGTGTGCTTTCAACTTATTTTGTTTAGCTGCACAAATAAAATGAACTACCTGTGTGATGAATGTTGTCAAGTTAGATGTTTACTAAACATAATGCAACATAAAAGAGTGTGGAATGCTGGTGGACAATAAGCGTTTCTGATTTTGTTCAGGGCTGGAGTGTGTAGATATAAACAAGGAAACAGTTTAAATCAGTCACATCAAAGGAGCTGCAGTCAGGATAGCATCAAGTCCAGCCTTGTTCCTTTTAGGATAAGAACCACCAGCCATTACAGATGCTTATTAACTTAAGGATTATGAATGAAAATCTTACCCAGTGATCTATTTTTATTTGGTCAAATTGAAATAAACATTTATAATAATCTGCCTAAATTAGTTGCAGGATGTTGCAATGAAAATGGTGACCAGTTAAAACTAAATTTGTAGAGAAAAGGTGGGATGCATTGCAGATAACAGAATGGAATATGTGAGTACCTCAGTAAGGGTGTCCTGGGGTCTGACTAGTTACTGGAAGAAAATGAGCTTGAACTTTAAATGGAATCTTGAAGATCATTTACCTACTTTTACATATACTACCACTCTCAAAATGCTGAGAAACATTGGTTGGGAACATATTTCACTGTATTTCAAAGAAGACAAAACCATTCCTCTCATGCTATGTCTGGATCCCTAGGTTTTGCAATATTAGATCCCTTTATAAAGAATTATTGTGGTCTATTTTGCAATACTTTAGGTATACTTATTTATTTATTTAGATTTTTGTTCATATAGTTATGATTAAACATAGTTCTGTTTCTCATTTAATTGTGTTGAATCAAGCATATTTTCCAGTTATGTCAGACTGTTTATTTACATTTACAGCTCTGTATGAAACACAGCAATACGCAACAGGCAGCATTCAGTGCTGTAGCAATTCATTTTAGAACCTGAGACTTTTCCCCAAGTGCTTTTAGTATTTTTCTTTTTGTGACTGATATGGCAAACTCAGATACCTGATGTTCTGAAGCTAATGCCTGTACTTTGTTATGAAATGCATAAATTTTAAAATTCCACTTTAAGCATGACCTGAAGATGCCTTGAACATTAATCTGGTCACAAATTTTCCAAATTAATGTCAACCACAGTTGGATCTTCAGTGTAAAACTGTCAGTCTTCACATGTTGGCCATATTGGCAGTGGTTCTCACCTTGAAAAATATAAAAGTTTTAGGAGGGAAACAATTTCTGTTGCTGATCATAAGTCTACCATTGAGTGGCATGTACTCAGCTGTTTGCAACCAGTCTGCTTCAGAGGACAGAAGTTATTCATAAATCTCATTCCATTGGAGTTGTCTGAAAAATAAAGTAGATGCCAATATCTGCTGGGAAGCCTTGTAGAAAACAGATCAAAGGCTTCTGGAGTTTATTTAAGAAGGAGCAGTTGTGAGTGGCTTAATGTCTGAGCATGGCATGAAAAGTGAAACAGCCATGACAATGAGCCACCATATGCAGAAGTCCTCTGGACTTCAGTAAAGAATTTGAGTAATATGTGGTACAGGTGGACTGTTGTCTCAGCCTGTCATTCTGTTATTCCTTTGTCTCTAAGGCAGGCATTGCCTCCCTCTGCCTAACCCCATTAAAAAGGGGAAAATTTCTTTTGAAAGTCATTGCAGAATAGAGCCACCTTCACTTACACAAGGTTGAGCCTGCCAAAGAGCTGGTGTTTTCTCTAGGGCATTTGGTTTAAAGGTCTGTAATTATGTGTAATTCACTTAACCTGTGGCCAGTGCTCTGGCCAGCATATTCACTTTGATGGCATGAAGCTGTGTCAGACAAGATTTGGGCTAGATATTAGGAAAAGGTTTTTCATCCAGAGTGTGTGTGGGCACTGGACCAGGCGCCCCAGGGAAGTGGTCACAGCACCAGCCTGCCAGAGTTCAAGAAGTGATTGGACAATGCTCTCAGGCACATGGTGTGACTCTTGGGGCTGTCCTGTGCAGGGCCAGGAGCTGAACTCAATGATCCTTATGTGTCTCTTCCAACTCTGGACATTCTATGAATCTATGATTTGAGAGTTTCTGAATGAAACTTGTATCTCTGTTTCAGCTGTGAGAAACTGTCTTATTTTCCATTAGAATTATCTCTTTTATTTATGTCTGCTTCTTATATGTCTTTGTGGTGGGTTGACCCGGGCTTGATCTAGGCCCACCAAAGCTACTGTATCACTCCTCTCAGTTTGGCAGGGGAGACAAAAATATAATGAAAGGATTGTGGGTCGAGATAAGGTCAGGCAGAGGTCACTCACTGATAACTGTCATTGGCAAAACAGATTTGACTTAGGGAAATTAGTTGCATTTATTACCAATCAAAATCAGAGTTGGATAATAAGTAAAACAAACCTTAAAAACACATTTCTTCCCACCTTTCCCTCCTTCCCTGGGCTTAATTTTGTTCTTGATTTTCTACCTCCTCCCCACCAGTGGTGCAGGGAGATGGGGCATGGGGGTTACAGCCCGTTCATCACATGTTGTTTCTGCTGCTGCTTCCTCTTCAGGGAGAGGAGTCCTTACTGCTACTCCAGCATGACATCTCTCCCACAGTCAGCCTCGAACTTCTCCAGTGTGAGTCCTTCCCAGACTGCAGTTTTTCATTAACTGCTCTGGCATGTATTCCTTTCACAGGGTGAGTCCTTCCAGAACAGACTGCTCCAGTGTGGGCCCCTGTGGAATCCCAGGTTCTGCCAACAAACATACTCCCGCATCGACTGCTCTCTCCACAGGTTCTCAGGTCCCTGCCAGGAGCCTGCTCCAGCACAGGCTTCCCATGGGGTCACAGCCTCGTCTCAGGCATCCACCTGCTCCAGCATGGGGTTCTTCCATGGGCTGTGGATGGATATCTGCTCCACCATGGACCTCCATAGTCTGCAGGGGCACAGCCTGTCACACCATGGTCTGCACCATGGTTCGCATGGGAATCTCTGCTCTAGCACCTGGAGCACCTCCTCTCCCTCCTTCTCCACTGACATTGGTGTCTGCACAGTTGTTTGTTTCACATATTCTCACTCCGTTCTTCTCTGGTCACAATTACTTCTGCACAATAAATATTTTATATTCTTCTTTACTCTGTTATCCCAGAGGCACTACCACCATCTCTGATTGGTTCAGTCTTGACCAGCTTGGTCCATCTTGGATCTGGCTGGCATTGGCTTTGTTGGACATGGAGGAACCTTCTAGCAGCTTCTCACAGAAACCACCCGTATAGCTCCCCCCAGTACTAAAAGCTTGTCATGCAAACCCACTGCAGTCCTGTGGGATGCCTTGATTTATAAAATACCTTGGGAGAGCAGCAGCATCTTCAGTTCATACCACTAATAGATTGTAATAAAAATAGTGACTGTGCTTCCCTGTGGAATCATTGCCCCTGTGTTTTAGGGATTTCCCATTATTTTCTTCTTCCTTCACATTCCCTATGTGGCTATGTTTTCTTCATGGATGGCACTTACAAAAGCAAAAAAAAAAAAATCAAAAAACCAAAACCAAAGAAGAACCCGAAAAGGCTTAAAAATTTAAATAAGTGTCTATCCTGATATCTCAAGGTGGTCCCTACCCCTAAGTCAGCTTTCTCTTTATTGACCTCAGTAAGGTACTATGGCACAAGCCTTTTCGTGGCCATACCAGGCTCTGCTGGGAGAATGGCTGGAGAATGCTTCCCATCACTCTGATGTCTTAGTTTGAGTTCATCCAAGGAAAGGAAAAGCTTCAGAAGGGAAGTTCCCAACTATTGTATCTTTAGCAATGAAATCACTTTAGAAAATGATCAAGGAACCTATTAAGAACTGCCACATGAAAAGGATACAAAGAGAAAGGGAGCAGGTATCAATTGCTTCAATATTCACTTCTTATCAGATCAGAAGCTCAGTATCACATCTTCCTCCAAGCTGCTGATCCCAAAGAGACTGGGACTGTGCATACTGCACCTTAATGCATCCAAGCAGCCCTAGGTATCTGTGCTTCGGTACCTGTACCAAACCCTGAATGCCCTGAATGTTGCTGGCTGGTCACCTGATTGGGTAAGGTAATTTCCATGACCTCTTGTTGCTATATGGTTTTTTTTCTTTGAAGTATGTTGTCACAACTCAAAAACCCTACTGATACTCATGATAACTGTCACTATTGTGTTACACCTTTCCTGATCCAACAGCCTAGTGTTTTTCATACTATTGAGCTACAGATAAAAATCAAAAAAATATACTGGAATAAAACTTCTTGAGGGATTGTCTTCTTTTAATCAAAATTAAAACATTCCTAACTTGTGCAATATGCCATAATATCTTTTTCGAGATGAAATGCTTGACAGAAAAGTTGCACAATTTTAATTTAGTGGTACTTTTGGGGGGGCTTTTTTGAGGCAGATGTTTAACACTTCAGAATTGTATTGTGACAGAGTGTGGATGTGCTGGAAATTGGTTATGATAGTAACAAAAATCTCTAAGAGCTGCCAAGCAAATTCTGGACAAAAGGGAGCACTGTATAGAATGCATGAACTAAACAACAATATGGTCACAGCAAAAAGACAGAAAATACTTCAGGGACCTCTAATCCCCATGACTTGTTGAGGTTTCAGAGGGAAAACATGAAGATCTAGTGCATTTTTCTGCAAATGTGTATGCATGCTTAACTTCCCACACTGGACATTTCCACTGAAGTCAGTGGGATAACTTTTTCTGAATAATACCATATGTCTCCATCTTTTCAGGCCTAAAGTCATAAGCTGTATTTATTAGGTCTGGGATGTGTATAGTTCTATCCATGTTCACATTTGTCCAGGACAGTAATTATTTATTTACTCCTAAAACAGAAACATATTTGTAGTGTCTGTCAGTGCTCCTGACTCTGGCCTTCTAAATCTTTTTGCTCTTTTTCACGGTGACATGTGTTGATATTTATGAGGAACGACCCTGTTCATTAGATAGGAAAAAATAAATGCTCTTTTAAAATTTTTATGTGAATTATCACATTATTAATTCAGAGAAGCATATTCATTGATTACACAGAGTAGTTGGTAAGTGTCAAGGATTTTCATATACATATGGGGCCTGGATACTGTGTTCTGAACTAGTTTTGCAGTGGGATTTCCTGAAGTCTTTACAAATTGATGTAACATAATCTTCTAGAATAATCAGAACTAGCAAAGAAAGAATATAGCCTCTTATTCCTTCTTCTTTCTTTCTTTCTTTCTTTCTTTCTTTCTTTCTTTCTTTCTTCCTGCCTATGTGTCCCTCAGTAACATTTGGTTGCTTTGTTTGGGCATGTTTGTGGAAAAATATCTGTTAGGTCCACTATTAATGTCCCTTTCAAAATGAAAAACTATGAAAATGAAAAATGCTAGTCATCTTCAACTGGTAATGTAATAGCGTTTGATCAGATTTTTCAGGGGAAAACAGGTCAAAGAAATGCAACTTTGGAAATCCTCCATTGGATTTAGAATTTGTGACTCAATTCCCATTAGGCCAGAGCCTTGGTAAGAAGGGGAAGTAATCAAAAGGAAGGGAGAAAATTTAGATGGAGTAACTCGTCTTTTATCTTCTGAGCATCATGCTTGGGTAATTCTTCAGACCTCAAGTTGTCATCTTTTCCACTGGTTTATGAACAGAGTAACAAAGTACTCAACTGGCTATATGGACCTTGCATGTAACTTTAAAATTTCTCCATAAAAACATTTTATCAGCAGTATTAAATCAAATGCTTTCAAGTATTCTGTAGCTGATTTACTCAAGACTAAAAAAGTATATGCAATGAACACTTTACCTGATCAAGTGATAATTGACAAATTTTTTATTTTTAATAGTAAAATGCACTGAAGTATTACGCAGTGCACATTATGTGTTTTGGCAATTATGATTTTATGTTCTTCCTTTCCTAAATTCATTGGTAAACACAGAGCTTTCATTTGTCAGAAATCTGCAAGATACTAATGTTTACTGTAAAATCAGCCAGTCCTCTTATTGTTTCTTTATGTTTGCAATTAAATACTTAAAGTTTTCCCGTTGCCAAATCTTTGTATTCTTTGCACTGAATGAATTGACAAGTCTAACCTAGGAGTAAACACAACACCTGAAATCTTATAGCTGATTGTGCAATGAGAGTAGAAGCTAAACTGAGGTCTTCATGAAGATCTGGACATCCCACAATAGAATATGAGAAAAAAAAGCAGCAAGAATTCTGTATTTGTACTTGATCTTAGGAAAACATCCAAATGTGTAGATGCATCATGCAGGACTGTGTGTTAATCTTCACATTAAAATCTAGGGATATGACTTTTCCATTCTTAAAACAGTGTGGAACAATTTAGAGGAGTTGTTTTGGTTTGTCGGGGGGCGAGGCGGGGGCGCTTTAAGCTAAAATTCAGGTCTTGCAGCTGAAAACTTGAAATCTAAATGAAGGTTATAGGCAGGGCCTGTGATGAGCAGAGTGCCTTCCTGTGGCTGTACAGGACAAGGCTCGGCAGTATGCATACTATATACCACTAAACAAATGGCAGGAACACATGACTAAAGAATTTATTTGTGTTTTAGTAACCCTGAGATCAAAATAATATAGATGGGTTACAGTGGCCAAAGGAAAGCACTGCAGTTATCTCTACAAGCAGTAAATCCACTGAACAGAACAGCCATGTAAGAACAGCATCTATTGCAGCAGCTCTCAGTCCCTGGCCTGTACACTTACACTGGTATTTAATTTCATTCCAAGTTTCTTGTCTCTGATAACCTCTGCCACTGCCACTCCCCATTCAGTTGTGTATTTAATCTTCCACTGTAATATTTTGACTGCTACAGAGGGTTGGAGAAACTAAGGCTTGTGTTTAGAGCAAAAATAGCAAAATAATATTAATACCAGTACAGGGCTACGGTACTTTGTTTCTCCTGTGTGGAATTTTATAGGTCTTAAATTTTCCTCTTTCTTTCTCCCTCCATTCTTCCTTTCAACTTTCTCACTTTTCTCATTTCCTTTGGGAATTCTGCTGAGCATGTATATAGATTGAGGAGAATGAGGTTAAAATTTGCTCTGCATGAGCTGATGCTCCCAGTCGTCCACCTCCCCTTAGGGATGAAGTACAACATTTCTCGGGTCAGTCACTGTGAAAGTTCACACACAGGTTCCACTCTCACAAACCTTCCAGTTCCCCAGCTGTAGGAGGAAAGTAGAGGTCAGGAAAATTTTCAAGCTTGTAAATAAATTGGATATTTGTTTGCAGTAATCCAAGCAGATTGGATTGCAGTCCAAGAAGAATTGGAAGATGAGTACAAAAGACTGTAAGATCACCTAGGACAGGTGGTGAAACCCAGAATACAGTGACCCCCTGCAACGATGACTTTTTCCTCCTGTTGCAAACAGGGTTAAGACCTCTTAAATATTGCACCAAATCACTGAGCACTTTAGAGGCTGTTGGTGAACAGGACTTTGAGATCCAGGATGTAAGGACATGGTCTGTGAATCCTTGGCTGAGCAGATACATTAGCTGTCCCGTTTTCTGGACGGTGTAGAAAATACTCAGAGGGAGCCACTCTGTTTCCTTTTACCTGAGCCCAGGGAAGGCTTCTCCACAGTTTGTTTGACAGGATGCTAAGACTCAGGCCCACTATCTCCTGATAGAAAAAGTGCACTATAAGCTTTAATAAATTGGCAATTCCCAGTATTACTAACACTTTACTAACACTTACATACAGATAGAGAGCAGCTAGTGTGATAAGCAATGCTACCTGGCAAAAAACGTTTAAGAAAAAAAGACATCCCTATTAAAGACACCATATAAAAACTAAAAAAGCATTGTAGATCACAGTGGGAGAAACTTGCATTATGTCTCACTATTAGAAGTTCTTAACTTGCAGTAGTAAGGATAAAATGGGCACCTTTTTTTTTTTTTTTTTTTAAGGAATTGCTGCCAAGGGATGAGAAGGTGCCTGGCTCACAAATCCCCAGCCATCTTTAGTTCTGCTTTGAAAAACACACTTCTGCACGTACTGATTTCAATTGTGCACACAGCTTTGGCCACATATTTCAAGATTTGGACACATGACTGGGATGCATTTTCAAAACTAGTAATAGATATTCAGAAGTCTTTTAAAATATGTGTGATGACTAACACATATTCAAAATGACTTGAGGCAAATTAAAACTATGAGACCCAGGGTCTTGAAATGTCCAACAGAGAAGTCAACATTAACTGCATGAAATTGTTTTGTGTAAAAGAAGGGGAAGATTGTTCTCCTTATTTTACTTATGTTCATTAATTTCTTTTCAGATATATTGCATACTTTATTTTGACATTATAAAGCAGTTTATTGTAATCCATATTAAAATTGGATTGTTTTTCTTAAGCTGTTTTATATTTTTTGCATTTTCTTATTGCAAATGAGGACTGAGCCTGCATTCAGCTGTTGCTGGGCCAGCCTGGCATAACCCCACCAAAGTAACTGATGCTTTGTAACTGAGTACAGGCTGTAGGTTTGTACATTTTGCAAAGCATCTGGAAACTTTGGTGGATCAGAGCCAAACCCATAACTCATTGTTATTGCTTTCATTATGTGATGATTTTATGACATATAATATTGCATTTTCTTAACAGCAGTCTTTTAAATGCAAACCTCTGGGAACTAATACATTTCTGTCCCTAACTTTTGCTCATTGCTTGCTTGGGTGAGGGTGTTTTATTGGAGACTGGCTAAGATGTATTTGTTTGAATCTAGTGTCTGAACATGACAAACATTTAGCACCTTACATAAACAGTTAAGGCATCTGAGTCAGCTTCCAAGACAGGACTGAGGGCATCATAACAAAACTGATCTTAAATCAGAAAATAACATGAAGGGTTGAACCATTCATTCACTGTTGGAAAGACTGATATAGTCCCCTTAATAATATAATTTGCCTGGGAACATCTGAGTTCCCATTTGAAATGAGCACTCAGAAAAATGGAATGAAACAAGTTGAATTACTTTATTTATACCTCTGGCTGTCTTTGGGAGTATAAAGAAACTTAACAGATATTTTCTGCTTTGAATATTTGCAGTGCTAACCCTAGGTCTGAGACAGGATCATTTATTTTCTTTTGACAGGTGGGTTTTTTATACTTAGGGTTTCAGAAATCACCAAATTTCACATTTGAATTATTGCATATAACTAAACATTCTATTTTAAAGAATTGGCTAAACCATAATAGTGGTTCAGCAGAAAGCATGAGATACTTTTGTTATCATCTTGGCAAGTTCTACAATAAAATGTGAATAATTCCTTTGGAATTTAGTTGATGCCTGTGTTAATTAGGTTCAGAAATACTGATGTATTGTCTGTTCAGGCTTTCAGTTTTTCTACCCCTACTTTGATTATCCAAATCAAACCAGCCTACTTTGATGTCCAAAGAGGCTTCTTTTGAAGGCTGGTTCAGCATATTGGAATTGAAGCAATTCAGTGAGTTTTTCCTAAAACGAACTTTCAACCCAGAACATCCTTCTGCTTCCTCCAGTCTTACCCCAAAATAAAAAAGAATGTAGCTCCTAGTTTCTTTTTCTTCTGCCTCCAATTCATTATGTCCTGTCTTCCTTATTCTCAATAACCTCCTCCAGTTGTTCTCAATCTGCTGCAGGTTCTTCTGTCTATATAAAAAAATAGGTAGATTATTCTTCAGAAAGCTCTTTTCTCTGATGGGAGAGAATAATTTGTTTCCTGGCCAATAGTTTCATTGGTGATATGTCATTACTGAGATGAGGTTCAGATGGATGCAAGATGAGTACTGCTGTGTCTTCCTTTTGACTGGCTTTGTCCTTCATAAGAAGTGTGACACCACAAATAATTGTCCTGCTGACGGTTTTAATGGTTTCTTCTGAATCATATTCGAATGATCATCCTGGATCAAAATATCTGAATAGTCAGTTTTCAGAGAAGATTTCTGTTACTGGTGTATGGAATTTTCCACAGTTCCAAATCAGTTTAGTTGTCCTAAGGCAACTGTGTCTGCAATTTGATCTCTTATATAGCTTGATGATGGATTGATGTACAAAAAGATGGTTCTCTGTCACCTTAAATACAATGCAAACCAAATCTTCCAATCAAGAAAAAAATCCACTCGTTTGGGATTTTATCCAAGACAAAATATTTGCACCTGGAAGGTTGTGTTTTGGTCCCCACTACACAAAAAAGGACATGGACAGGCTGGAGAGGGTCCAGCACAAAGACGATCAAAGGACTGGGAAGCCTGCCAGGTGATGGAAGGCTGAAACTGCTGGCTTAGTTCAGTCTTGAGAAAAGAAGACTTAGGGGAGACTTTAGCACTGTATTCCAGTATTTAAATGGCGGCTACAAAGACGATGGAGACGCCCTTTTTACAAGGAGTTACATGGCAAAGATATGGGGTAATAAGTTACTCTGGGGAAGATTCCAGTTGGACACAGAAGGATAATTTTCACAATGATGTCAGCCATTGAAACAAACTGCAAAGAAAAGTGGTGGATTACCCAACGTTGGACACCTAAGATTCAGTGGACAGGGTGCTGTGTCTTTTTGTCTAGACTGTGCTTTTGACAAAGAAGTTGGACCAGATGATTCTTGAGGTCCCTTCCATCCTGCTATTTTATGTTTTTATGGTTCTATGGCAATTCAGATTGAGACTCCAAGAAGGAACATCAGACAAATCTGAACTGAGAAGGTTCGTTCCAGAATAGGTTTGAATGGACAAAACCTTTGAATGGACACCTTTGGCTACAGGTTTGTTAAACAGCTGGTGGGATGCACCAGGTCTCTGCTGTATTGCTTTCAGTTGCTGCTGGTCAGCTGTTTGGTACTGCTTCCTCAGCAAACATGCAGTCACTTTTTGTAGAAATTCTACACTGTTTCAAAATAAAATTAACCAGGTTTTCTAGACTGAAGTATGTGGATGTTGAAATACTTTGGACCCCTCAATAAGTGAGTTATCACATTTCTGCCTGCTTTGAGCCTCCTAAAGTCTGTTTTAACTTAAATTATTCTATGAGTCTGAGAGTATAGAGTCCATGAAAATTAGTTGAGTGTGAAGACTGTTGAGAATGCTTCAGCTCCATGGATTACTTCACAGTCATAGTAACTCCATCCCCATAGTATAATGTCTTTTCTTTAATTCCTGTACATAGGAATCACAGATGAGCTTTTCTCACCTCCTTTGTATATATGTCCCATAAAGGAAAACAGAGAATATTTCCACTGCATCTACCAAATTTTCACCTATCTTTGAAGGTCTGAATTGACTATAGCCCTTCAAGTTTGCTAAACCCCACAAATAAGACTGTGTGCCTGCCAGCTGGCAATCAGACCTACAAGTGGATAAAACTCATTAGTGGGGACTGGTTCTGTTTGGAGATCGGACTTGCTGTGTACATATCCCACACATAGCTGCAACTAGATTCCAACCTCTGGACCTTTGGCAATATAAGGCAGGAGCATTGTCTGCCAAGTCAGACTGTAACTCCCCACTCAGCAAGTTAGAAGCTGTGCCAAAATTGCCTTACTCTGAAGCTAAGTATGAGACAAGTTATGTCCTAGTACCCTCATACAAGTTAGTCCACCTGAGAAAGGAGAACACATTCACTAATATTGTTTTTCTACATAGTCGTATTTACAGTTTTGCAAACCACTGTTTATTTTCATCACATTCAAATAAAAAAAACCTAATCTTGTTTCTCTAGTATTACTATGACATTTTGAAGGAGAGAGTTGATTAAGGTCCAAAGGATGCAATGTACTCCTTCATACCACATTTAATCAAAAATTCCACTCAGAGGAATTTTTCTCTTGACCATAGTCACATAAAAGTAACTGGGTTTAGTAATCTGTATCTTAGGTGAATTTATATTTTTAATAGTTTTAATTGAAATGAGCATAAATAACCTGGAGTTTTCTGTTAGCAGGTATTTTGCTTAAATATCCTTTTTGGTTTAGAACTCTGCATTCACTTTTTTCGTAATCCTTCTTGTGTTTGAAGGAAGACTTGTTCATGCCAGAGTCTCTTCTGTATTGCATTGTTTTAAATTAACTTTATAGTTGCAAATCTGTAGAGAATATCTTTTTGTCCTGTGAATTAATTCCTTTCTACTAATGGTTAGTTAAAGATTCATCTATGAAACAAGGGAAGGTCCTAAAAAGAAGAAATAATAGACGTGAAACAGATATTTGCCAAAGAACATTACTGCTCATTCCTTTTGCCAATTGCTTTTTCTTAGCATTTCATGAGTGATAGATTATGTGGCTTTTCTCAGACTTTTTAGCTATGTTGTGGAATGCCATTTACTGGAAGACTTTAAGTGAGATTAGTAAAACTGCTGGTACACTTGATCTTGCCTCAGTATGGGAGGATGAACTAAATGACCCTGTGGATTTCTTTGCTGATGGGTTTCTATCCTGCTATATGTGTCCAGGATTCTCACAACTCAGATTTTTTTGTAAAAAGCAGTGCTATGCTACATTTAGTTAGTCTAAATTGGAAATAAAGTAGAACTGCTAATGATTTTATCCATTTCTATTTCTCATATCTGAGCTTAAGAACTTCTCTTTCCATTCAGCTTTAAAGAAGTGAAACAAGAGAGGAGTATAATTTAGACTCTTTTTATTGGCAGAACTCTTGTTCACAAATGCTTTGCTCTGTAAATTAAAGGTCAAGAGGGTTTTAAACCAGGATGTTCCTTGCCAACAGTGCAATTTAGGAAGTAATTATTTGTAGCTAATACGGTTTGGGATGGATGCCATCATTAGAACAACGAGATTTTCCCCTTGTTTTTGACCCAGTAAACATTCTGTTATGAAGCCATGTAACCATACATATGGACATTAGGGAAATGAAAGAAGAGTTTGAAAAAGGAAATCTCTGAATTGAAGGCAAACTCATGATACAGATTTCAACTCAAATTGAAGCTGGGATTGAGAATAAAGACTTCATTTATGATTACTGAAGACTTATAAGGTTGTTGGAGGTCAACAGAACTGTGGTGTTATGATTTACATAAAAGTATAAAAGCAAAGCAATTACTTTAATCCATTTTTCAAAGCAAGCTATTATGTCTGCCTAGTTTAAATTAATAAACTGTGATGTAGTAGAAAACAAAGACATTTTCAAACATGTTTTACTTGCTAGCAATCTCCAACTATATATTGCTGCTCTAGCGCTTTTCCAGAAATTCAACCTTATCACTAATAATTGAATTTTCCAGAAAACGTTTTCTAAATATTGGCTTCATAAAGCCAAATTGAAAAGGTAGACAAAATTGTTGCATTTGAAACGCCTTTTATTATCTGAAGAAAGCTGCTTTGCACAATTGAAACGATATATGGTCACAAGTGGTGAAGTTCTAATATACCTTCATTTTTGCAGCATAGACATGGGAAACTTTTAACATTTTTTCTGCTTTTCTGGTCAACTGTGCACAATGAAGAAAAAATTATTGATATTTTTCCTGGTTTTTCCTCTGATATTGGTGGTAATTCTAACAGAAACGAAGATGCATTTGCTAAACAAACCATGTTTTAGCCACACAGTTCCTATTGTATCTCCTGTTAGAGTCCTGTGGAATGGCCAGTGTCCAAGGACACAAATAGACGTAAAACATCTGTTCCAACATAAATACGGAAAACTTTAGGAGACATTTGTGTCTATTAGCATCAGCTGTGCTACATTTGTTAAACTTATACTAAGTTCTAGTGTTCTGAACAAAGTCAGAGTATCTAAAACCCTGTTCTTTTGAAAGAGCAGAACAGAAATAGGACAGAAATGAACCAGTAAAAAAACCAGCTGCAAAAAGAAGACCTGTGATCACAGGCAAATACTGAAATAATGACTTTAAAAAAAAATTTAATTTTAGATACCAGAAGAGCTGAACATATCTTGCCAAAAAGTATAATGATTTATTAGCTGCAGGATCTATGTGGGTGTTTCTGAAAATAAAATTTGGACTGTGATTGCATACACATCATTAAGCTGGAGTATGTTAGGCTGCCTTTTTTCCTCTTGTAACAACTGTGTTACAGATTTTACCTAAACACACTCCACTCTACTGATGCTTTAATCCAGTGAAGGAAGCCTCAAGGCTTCCATATTTTCAATAAGTAAAAGAACAGTCTCAACTATTGAGATTATGCTTAGTCTATCCAGCAAAAATGCTGATTTTAATTACAAATATTAACATGTGCCATATTGTAAGCCTAGATAAGACTTCGGAAATAGCCATAGAAATCTAAAAATGTTAACTTTGTTCCTCTGTGTGGGAAGATTCTGCTGGATAACGCTATGGAAGGCAAAAATAGCTGTAGGCTTTATTGTGCAAGTTCAGTGTTTGGTCCAGATAGGTGAAATTGTGATGTCCTTAGCCAAGGGACATTTTCAGTGATCTCTTCCAGGCACAAACCCAGAAAAGCAGAGTCAATACATCATCCACACCTTCTTTATTAATTCTTTCCACCAGGGAATACGTTAGGAAATAAACTCTTTATTCTCTGTTGTTTAAATTTGACAGAGTTTGAATGCCTGATTAAGATGAAGCATTATAGACCAGGCTCAGTCTGAAAGGTTAAACAATAAAAAGAGAGGCCTCTGATAGAAAAAATACTGTTTCAGAAAAAGAAAATGGAGTATTGTAGTTGTTTTGTTCTACTTCAATAATTCTGTGTTTCATGGCTGTTTTCAGCAAAGAGCAGATAGAAGACTGAGTCGAGGATCAAAGGTACACCACACTCTGTAGGAATTCAATTTTTCTGTTTTACAAGAAATTAAACTAATAATCATAAACTTTATACAGAAGCATGGAAAAATGTGTAAATCCACCAAAAAAGAAATGTGAAAGTGTATTGTCTCCTCAAAATGCATTTTATTGTTCCCTCTGAAAGCAAGATATTGAAAGTAGCTTAGCTTCAAAGCTCTGTTCTTCATTATTGTGGCTTCTTGCCACCTATTAGCTGTTTCCAAAGCCTATTCGAAGCTCTTGTGTTCTTTGACTGCTTCTCCTACAGATTGTGAAAGAAATTGCTGCCTGTTGTGGACCATTAAGTTTTATATTTGGTTTGCTATAGAAAAAAATATTAAGATTATCTTCTTCTGCCTACTCTTCTTACAGTAGGAAAGATGGAGACGGATGTGTGGATTTCCTCTGTGCTTTGTAGCAGCCTTAAAAGACATTTATTTGATGGTGCGTTGCCAGAGAACTGACAAGGTACTTGAAGAGCTAGCATGAACATTTCTGACAGCTGCTCTTGCAGCTGAGAGCTTACATGGATCTTCTGTACCAAATATTTTGCTTGGTCTCTGCTCTCCACAAAAATGAAAATATGACAGTGGGATGGAAGGGAAGGTCTTATGTGACCCAATTATTTTTTCAGTCTGTACACTGTGCATGGGGACCATCTTACCTGACTTCTGTTTTCAACAAAGCAGCCTAGTTCCTTTGGATGCCTATGTACTGGGTGAATTCCAGTTTTAAGATCAGTTGATCTGTTTTGAATATCTGTTTTAGTTGTCTGAGTGGCTTAGCTATAAAGTTGTAGTGCCTGTGTTTCATCTCCTAATATCTGATCAGACGAAACCTATCTTCTGTAACTTATATCCTGAGCAATCTGGGAAAAGTATTTTTGACTAAAACAAGTCATGCAAGTGAAGTTACATGAGTCTCATGTGCAGAGGAGGTAGGGAATGAGGTACAAACTCCTTTAGCAGGATGGTGGTTGCATTCACTAGCACATGAAATTCATGTAGTTCAAACCTGACATTGTAACTCTTGGTACCACTTTGTAATTACTGAGTATCTGATAACGGATATTCAGGGCTTGAAGACTTGTGGGGTGCCGAATAACCTGTGTATATGTACTTGAGCAGAATGAAAGCATTTGGTCCTAAGGGATTGGACCTATCTTGGATCTGGCTCTTCACCCACTGAATCCTAAAACTCTTATAAATACAGGGTCATGTCATTATAGAGGTAACATGATTTTTGCATAAAGGTTTGTTTTGGAAAAGGAAGTGAAAGATGAGAAAATGGGGAAGGGGTGGGAAAGAAGACTGGTGATGAAGGAAATTGAGCAGAGAAATGACTTTTCCTGTAATCATTTTATTTGAAAGTATAATTTCATAACCTTTTTTTTGCTTTTTCTTTATATGGCTTGAGGTTTTACCCTTCATCCAGGGTTTTATCATCTGTTATGAATTTAATGTATAATTTAAATAAATGATAGAAAAATAAACCCACTAGTGATAAGAATGAAGGCTCTGTCTCTATGAAATAAAAATTCAAAGTGTTCACTTCTCACCTTATAAAGTTATGAAGCTTTGCTCCAATCACATGCTTTTGTGATTGTCCCCTACCTTTAGGTGTGAAAGTCATTATTAGTTGTCAAAAGCTGTTGAAATATAAAATCTGGCCTGTAAATATTATTTGCACTTATTATTTTGCAATAGCATAATATGATCAGCACAGCAAATTAACATACAGTATAGAAGCTCAAAAATGCAGTTTTTATTCTTTGAGTTTTTAAGTTCCAGCCTGCCAAGAAGGCTCCTTCAAAAGTGTCCCTTAATCCTAAATAACAACCTAAAAAAGGAAGTAAGGACCATCTGGAAAAGCCTCTTTTGTGGGAAGAACAAAGAAATGTATGGTGTCTAAGTCTTAGTGTAGATATCTGTCAAGATGGCAAGAGCACATCATATAGTGTATTTCTCACTTGCTGAGCAAATTCTGGACTTTAGGCTTGGAAACTTAGTTTATAGTAATAAGGACCTGGATCAAGTTCATTCCTCTTGATAGGAGCATTCTCTTTGCATCAGCTCTTCATGGGAGCATTTCTGTTAGGGGCATACTTAGAGTAATTTCCCTCTTTGGCAGATGGGCACTATCCTGGTTCCTCCAGAAGGCTATTAATTTTGGCACAATACAATTCAACTTCTGAAGCTACTGCTGTCCATTCTTTGACTCAAAATGGCTTCAGCTGTTGCATCATAACTTACAGAACATCATTAAGCCTTAATCAAAGAATCAACTCACATGCCAAGATATGAATGATACAATGCTCTTGTGTCAATACCTTATCTGTCATAAAATATTATAGTTAAAAAATTAAGACAACTTGGGGTTTCATAGTCATCCTAAATATTTCCAGATTTACTTCATTTCTCTACGTCTCTTGTGTGTTTGAAGACCCCTCTGAGGAAAACGGAGAGGTTTATCCCTGTTTAAATCTGAGAATCTCTCTCAGATTCCTAAGCTAGATCATTAGTCCTTCAGAGTCCTCTCAGTCCACTCAGTAAAGCAAATGGAGAAAAGTAACCCTCAAGGGAATGGGTTGGAGAACCTAACAGATGCCATCACAACCTTAACAGAAAACAGCTCTTCTTTAAGTCAATAGCAACCCTATCCTTCTCCTTCTGTAAGATCAGAGATAAGGATCACTTTTTAAACCAGAATTATAGTTTAGGTGATGGTGGTAAAAAAGACATTCACTGAGCTTATACTCTGCCTTTCCATAATTTTTGAAAACTGTCTTGCAGCTTCAGAAAAGACCTTTGAGTTTCCTGCATACTCTCTGTGAAAAGGGACTCTTACAATGAAGATGCTACAGAAAGAAGGCTCCGTGCCTGTAACACCAGATCCTGTAACCAGGAGCTGTAGCACTCATTCCTATGAAGTGCTGAGTATTTTGTTCTCAGCCCAGCAAAGTCCTAGTATGAGTGCTCAACCCTAGTCATGTGATCCTAAAGCAGGAAAATGTTAATGGGAAACTATGTCCATTCCCCTAATGATGCAAACAGAAGCTGATATAAATGCATACATATTTTGAGCTTTGAATTGCTGAAAATATCTTGTCTTTATAAACCAGAACTAATAACCAGTGACTGATAACCAGTTAATTGTGAACTCCAAGGGCAGAGTTACAGTGCCTTTTTCAGTTGAAGCTCCATCTAAGTAGGATCTAAAATAGTAGTAACAACAAATAGAGGACTTGACAATATTTCAATCATTCAAATAAAACTTCATTGCAACAAGTATAGTGCAGCTGATTAAATTAGGAATTCTATTTTCATCTCATAGAAAAAAGATTTTTATTGTTTTGTATTTGGGTTTTTTTAAATATCTGAAACCTAAAGTGGAGCAGAATTCCCAGGCCAGATGAACCCCTACTTTGGAGTTAGTCACTTCTTATCATATTGGAGATTTTTTTACTTAAACCACTAACTGAACTCACATCAATCAGTACATAAAGGATTTGAACTTGCATTTCCTATATCTCAGCACTTCTCCTGAGAATTATAGAATCATTGGATTGTTAAATTTGGAAAACTGAAAATTGAAAACTGAAAAATGGTGACTCCATCACTTCCATCAACCTAGCGTCACCACTGTGTTCACCAATAAACCGTGCCCTCCAGTGCTATATGCACACATTTCTTTGAACACTTCCAGGGATGGTGACTCCATCACTTCCATGGGCAGCCTGCTCCAATGTTTGACAAGTCTTTCTGTGAAGAAATTTTTCATAATACCTAATCTAAACCTCCCCTGGTGCAACTTGAGGCCATTCCCATTAGGCTCTTAGAGATTACAGAGATGTTTTAGTTGTGTTTTCTACTGGACATAGTCTGGCATATCGATTCCCAGGATATTTACTAATCAGTCTTCCCTGAAAAAATTAGAGAAAAGCCTACTTCTGACTTGAATCTGAGCACCATCAGGTCTCCAATGGGTGTGTGCATGACAAGCTGCACCATAGGAAGCCGTCAGGGCACTTCTGGCCTGCAGCTGTTGCCTTAGGAGGGAAGGCTGAGGGAGATGGTCTATTTAAAGCCATAATACACAAGGTTTCTATGAGAGTTCATAGCAGTTTTCCTGTGCAAGAGGAGGTTGACAAGAGGGAGACAGGCTCTTTATGGAAGAGGTTCACAGCAGAATAAAAGCTGATGGTCATGAATTGAAACAGGACAGTTTCTGGCTGGGAGCATGTAAAGGAACATTTCTTTCTTTGTGATTCAGGCTGCACAGGGGGGTTGGGCAGGCTCCATACTTGGAGGATTTCAAGACCAGAATAGCAAAGCAATCTGAACAACCTGGTCGGATTTAATAGCTGAGTCTGCATGGAGCAGCAGGTTAGGTTAGAGACCTCCTGAGGTTCTTTCCAAGTGGAATGATTTTGTGAGTCTGTAATTCTGCAAACTGTATGGAAGAAGCACATTTTCAAGGGGTGTAAAACAAATCCGTTGTGCTCTTTGAATGTGGCAAATTGTTATGATGTGAAAGATTCAAAGCTATATATGTTTGCTTATATTAATGATTAGAAGTGCCTTTTCATTTTGAAATTCTATTATTTGACATTTGAAGTATGTTATATAATTTATAAAATATGAAGGGTGTTACAACTGTAACATATAAAACACAGATGAACATACCACAGCCTCAAGGTAACCCATTTCTTGCTTTATAAGCCAGAAATAATTGTGGAAATATCAAAGTATTCCAGAGTGATACACTGTGCAAACAGATCTCTACTCTTAGTTGACAGATGTGGAGCAAAAATATGTGGTTAGACAACCCCTTAAACACTGCACATGTGGGGGTTGCAGGCAGCAAGTTATTCCAGATAAAATCACAATAAAGCTATGATTGGCTTGCTTCCACTTTGTCATTTTCTGATAGTATGTCATGATTTGACATGATATTTTTTTTATACCATTACATCTGTATGAGGAAAGTTTCAGATTAAGGACTTTGTACTTCAGAAAAGAAGGACAAGCAGACCTGAAGAGCTGCTCTGTTAGAAAAAAACATATATATGAGTTGTATGTAGTAGGGTGCAAGCATGAGTATTTGGGGAATTTACACTTTGCTTTAGCTCCTGGCATTTGTGACATTCACATGGTGAAACAATAGAAATTACTTTTGCAACTTGTTGTATTCGCTGTGGAGAGGTACTCATTAGTCTTGTGGACCTTCAAAATAATTGCACTCAGCAGCTGACACTGAGGTCAATTGGAAGATAGGGAAAAAATGTCTTGGTAAATGTCCAACTTCTTGTAAAAACTGGTTATGAGCAGCACACTGCCAGTGGACCACCAGCACTCATAAATAATGATAGCACAGCTTTTGTTTGGCTTTAATTGAGAATTAGCTTCACAGCTTCAGTCAATTACTGGAGGGTGAGAAAGGCAGAACAGGACTGAGCGAGCTTTTTTGCTTTACATTAAATGACTTACAGCACATTCAAGTCTCATTTAATCATAGAACCATTAAGGTAGGAAAAGATCTCCAAGATCATCAGATTCAACCTTCATTTACGTGAACCAGTTTTGCATTCTGATACAGTGAAGGTGTTTATGCTATTTTACCAGGAGGAACTGGGATCATCCCTAAGCCATTGAACTTGGCAATGTGAAGGCCATTTGGAGCCTCTGCATCTCTGGGATTTCATAGCTGCATTGAGGTCATTTGTTGGACCTGTGTACCTTTCCATTACCCACTGTGCTAGATGATGAAGCTCATCAACCTAGAAGGAGCTTATTTAATCATGTAATCACTGTATGGTGTTCTATTAATATCAGTCTTTATATGGACATTTTTTAGTGCAAAATGGTAAGCTAGATATTATCTGCTACGTTTTCTTTGAAGTTCACTATTATGAAAATAGTAATGCAGTGCTTTCAGACTAGGAGCCAATCTTGAGCTGTTTCCTCATATGTTATTCTTTCAACACTGTAGGATAGCAGGTTTAATATTTCAAAATAGAGGCATTATTTCCAAATATTTTTTCACAATTGCAAACAATTATTTAAGCAGTTCTGTTCAATTGCCATAACACGGCACATCTATACAGCTGTGTGTCCTAAGAAAACAATTTTACTGTTCATTTAGCCCATATCCTTCTCTTTAACCTTTCGCCTTTCTGACCTTCCCTCAAGATTTCTTATTTTCTTTCTTATGTTGATAATATGAAAAAAGTGGTTGGAAAGAGACAAGAAGTTCTCAAACATTACTTTTCTGTAAGTATCCTTTTCTGTAAGTATCCTCCTCTGATGCAGTGATGCAGGACTGCCATTTTTATGAGAGAAAGGGTTAGTAACAGATTAGGGGGAGGATCAGCACAGCAAAATTACTCCGCATCTGTGTATTCCTATAAAAGAAGACTGTAAATTTTATACAATCTCTACTGTTGTCAGATGATAAAAAGGCTGTAAAAAGGATGTGGAAGGAAGGAATAAAAATGAAGTAAAAGCAAGATGACAACATCCTTGCACTAATACTTAATTTAACTTTTCGTAAAATATTACCATGTTTCTAATATAGATTACAATATACAATACATAATAGAATGTAATGTATGCTTTATCATAATGCACTGTAATCTAATATTTGCTGGAATAGATCCTTCCCATTATCTCAGTCCTTTTGTCTGTAGTAAATCCTCTAAGTCTGATTCAAACTGGAAATATTTCAGTGTTCTGTAACAGCCTAGTCTGCTGCAAGGCCAGGGTCTCAATGTCCACAGTAAGTTCTTGCAGCTCTTTGCCACATGGAAGAGAACTGGCACTGGAAAGAATCTGTTCTTTGTGATTGGTTCAAGATATTTAGGGCTTTTTGTAGAGCCTTTTTACTACTGGGCAGACACTCTGCATCAAATTCCTGTTCAAGATAGCCCGTATCTTACTGAGGAAGAGAAGGAAGATGAAAAATAGATGGTTAAAAACAGAGTAGGGGCAGGTTGAGGGTGATGCATCAGCTAGACTGTTCGTCTGTCTAAGGCAAAAATATTGAAACAGTAATATTCAATCCATTACTTTAGAGCTGCTTCAGGGAGCACTGCTTATAATCAAATAATCCTTTCAGTCAGAAAACCAATTTGAGTCATGATGTGTGAGGGTTTGCTACAGGATGTGAATATATCCATGCCTACTTTGATGAAAAAAAACTCGTTCCGTATCTCCAGAAACCTGAATTTACTGCAATTAATTTTATTAGTGAACACAAGAAAGTTAAATACTAAACACTTCACAGGCTGACTCAAAATACCTATGAAAGGTGGAGGAGTCCCTAGGTCTACAGGGAGTAATTTCTTTGAAGTGCTGAATCTTGGTGAGTTTCGCCTAGGCTGGGAACATTGCCCAGATCCAAGTGTAGCCTCTGTCATTACAAGAAAAACAGTAGTTAACATGTTTTTGACATTTCAGTGGAAACAACCTGAGTCACTTTGATTCAATTATGTTTGTTGTGCTACACTGGCTGCATTATCTGCCTCCTCTTTGCTCCCCAGACCTGAAGTAAATCACAGAAATCTTCCAGATGTCTTCCTATAAGGGAGAGTGAATTTCTGTATGAAAGTATTTGTGTAGGTCAGGGGAAATTCAGTGTCCAATAAAATGTAATTAACTGCCTTAATACCTCGTTGAGGGAGCCTACATTTTGATTTGTAGGGGATTTTTTTTTCCTATTTCCACTATGTCCCATCACTGGCCTAATGTGATCTCAATATTTATCAAAGCAAGACTTCAGCTCAGCATCACTTACCATGCCTTGCCTATAAATATTGTCATTAAGGACATTATTTGGTTTTCAGAAATAGTTGGTTTTTTTGAGGGAGGCCTTGTTCAACTAGTGGCTGCTTGATTACTTTACTCGAATGAAAAGAACTTGTAGTAAATTACTGCAAGAAGGCTGTTGGAGAAAGCAGGGAAAATTCTAACTTCAGCCTGCTCCTTTGGCACAAACTGCATGCAATCTGTTTCTGTCCATGTGTGAGAGCTACCTGCATGAAGTCTGCTGTTCAGTGAATCATCAAGCTGAAAGCCTGCATTTTCAGTCTGCTATGTACCAGAAGGCAAACCTTTAATCAGTATCTTTTGGAAGAGATCATGGTTAGTAAAAATCTGTTAAATTCCCTTCTGTGATTATAGCAGCCAGTGTGCTGTAAATTCACTAGAGTCAATTTGGACCCCATTATAGTTTAGAAAATAAATCATTACATGACTAGATTTTTAGGTGTTCTAGGAAAACAAACTTACCTGTCTTACTCCTGTCTCCTAGCTATGTATATTAAATGAGTATCTGGGGATATGTGAAATTTAGTGCTGGTCATAGCTATTAGACATCAATGAAAATATTCTAACTTAAAGGCTCTTTTGAATGAAATACATAATGGTTTTCAAAGTCAAATCAGTCCTTCATTACATCATTTTTTTACTGGTGAGCCACAGTGCGGTATAAGAGAAGCATAAATGATAACCAGATTCTGTCTGTAAATATATTTATCTTTTCTGTTTTGATACAGTCTCTGCTATGAGTGTTTTCCAAGAAACTAGTCTCAAATGATGTTGACTTCTTTCTTTTGAAGTAATTTTACTTTTACCAAAGCTTTTAACTGAAGAGGATGAAAAGAGAAAAAAACCCCATCACTTCTTAAATCTTCCCATTGTCTGACTCTCTTTCATACATAAAGTCATAGTCATCCTTTCTACACTACCATGGGCTTATACAGCACGTCCTGAATATAAGTAGCTGTAGCTGGAGTTATGGATAGTGTTGAATGGAGAGCTATCCATGCACTGCCCATGTGTCCTGGACATTTGTACAGATACTTTCTCTAGTGTCATTTACACATTCTTAGTTTTAACCCTCACATTTTGTTGTGTAGGCAACACTCTGAACTTTACATCAGTAGTAGGTTTTTCATAATGTATTTGCTGGTTACAGTTAGAAAGATTCGTGCAAATGCTCTCTGTCTAAAAATATACTTTCCCAAGGTCTCTTGACTCATTTAAGCAAACAGCCTAATGTCTTAATAAGAGAAGGGTCTGATCTTTGTCCAGAAAAGTCCCAGAGATTGATTCTTTATCAGAGATGAGTCCTTTATCGAAGGTCAGTTTAAAAACAGAGCCAAATACAGAAGGGTAAAGCAGCTGCTTGCAAGACTGCCAGGCATTCTGAGCTGCCTCCCAATGAGCTGCTGGGAAAGCTCAAGGAGTAGGGATCACCCCTGCCCAGGGTGGGGGCATTGCAATGAGCCCACATCTATTTCAGGTGCCTCTTTCCTTCTTGGCACCTTTCGGATGAGAAGCAGTAGTGGATGTGGCCTTCCACAGAAAAACTTTAGAATTTAAACTGTGTTTGCTATATCACAGGGAAATGTTCTACCAGGGAAATACCTATTAATACTTTATGCACTGCACCCTCCCAGTAACATGTCCTGAGAACACCTGTTTGATCAAGCATTATTGGCAAAGGGATTTTTAAACTCTGTTAGTGCTGAAGGGGCTGACTTATTTATCTGTGTCAGCCATGGGTGGCTTCGCCTATGCTCAATACAAGAAAATTAGGCACTTAGGAGGATGGTAGTAACTGAGTGAGAGTTTTGAGATGATACAATACAAGGGGAAATAATTTTGGACAGAGGTCCAAGATACAGAAAAGAGGCAGAGTTGTAAATTGGACTCAAACATCCTAAATCTCTCCTTGGAATCCTAACCTCCATATGCCCTGTGCCCTAAATAAAAAGTTAATAGATGTACTTCACCATCTAAAGGATTTTGTGCTAGAAATGAGAAAGAAGTACTTTTGGTAAGGTGTACCCTGAAACACTGAGTTCATATCTGCAAGCCTTGCTTACTGTGAAAGGCAGCTTCAACAGTAGTGTTGGCAGATGTATAGCTCATTGGACCAGCTCCTTGGCTATCGTATTTTTTCAGTGCATTGCATTCATTGTCAGAGTATTTCAATTTCAGAATTCATGAAGGAACAGTAATGCTTTTCAACTCGTTCTTTCTCTCATCCCTTTTCATACTTTCTGAATGCAGTGATACTTGTTCAGTCTGAAAAGCTCTGCTGTGTTTGTCATGGCTGTGATATAAAGGTGTTAGCCTAAAATCAAAGGGACAAGGCTAGAGCTCAAGTACCTCTTGCACATAGGAAGCTTAGAGTATAGATCTCTCTGCAGTGTGATCTGTGAATGTCATATACCCTGAACATGGGAGAGTAGAAATAAATGCTTCTTTAAAAAATCCACAAGGCTGTGGGATTTCTCAGCTAGTATAGTACATTTTTTTACCTAATTACCAGGGAAAAAAGTCAGGGTCACATCAGCACTTTATTGAGAGAACTATAAATACATAATAATTCCTTTGGTTATCACTTAAAACATTTACTTTTTACACTGTCAAAGCACATGGTTTTCTCCAGCTATTGCCTATTTTCAGATAGTGGACTTGGCAAAATACAAGTCAGTTCACTTTCAGAGCTTGCACTTAAAAAGATGGAAGTAAAGAAGAGGACTAAATAGGAATCGAAAACTGATGCAGCTCCTAGAGTCTCCAGGTCAACATTACAGTATCACTTTTTAAACTCAAAAAACACCAGAACATAAACAGCAAAATGCCTCTCTTTATCTGCTATTCCTTGTTCCTGTTTTATCTTCCTTTTTTAGGGAGGAAGAAACACTAAATTCTTTTAATTCTTTTCTTTTTCTTCCTTTGTGTACTTTGTTTATAAAGCATATGACCTGGAAATCATCACTGTCCTTGCTTCGGAAAAATACCATTAGCTTCACGAGGAAAACTTGTTTGCTAAGAAAGCACTTGAAAAATCCATGGAGATGTTAGCTACAAATATTGAAAAAAAACCTTCTGTAATTATCATTAGGTACATTTTGAAACGTTTTCCAAAATTTATCATATTCTGTTCTTAATGAAGTTGGGGTTGAATTTCACATTCAGTTGTCTTTGTTTAACTAATTCTGCTGGATCTCTGAGCTGTTCAGAATGATAATTCACAAGACTTTACTAGATTAAGAATAATGCATTTTAGGTCTTGTGAATATTTTTGCTCTATGGCTCACAAATGCAGCACTTTGAACTGTTTGGGAGCAGGAAGGCAGGGTCTAAGTGATGTCATGTGCATATAAAATCAAATTGAATCAAAACCCTTCATAGATTAAAAAGATTCTTCTATATTCCCCATGCACATAAAAGATACTAAACTAGTGTTATGAAACTTGGAATATTTTCTCAAAACAATTTAATAGCTTTCTGTGGGTTAGCATTCTCAGTGCAGAGGAAGACACAGCATCTGCTGTAGTGTTGGGATGAAATTTATTTGTCCATATAAACAGTAAGTTCTTTAAGTCTTTGTGGAGAGGCACCTACTGGGATTTTCAAAAGTTCTTTAGCAGTTAGTAAAGGTACTGTGTAGTTATGACAATCAGTCACTGGTTAAAGAATGTGAGATTATTCTCAAAGAAATTTTATATGCAGAAATTTGTGATAGAGAATATTCATGCAATTTCATGTATGCTTCTATTCTTAAGAAACAGTAATATTAATTATAGCAACAACATGAATAGCACAATTAAGAACTTAAAAGCAATTTAGACTGATGGCTGTACTTTGTCCACATATCAAACTGTTCTCTGATGCCTTGACAACATGACCATTATCTCAGCTTTTCATATCATTCCTGGTCTCCTGCTGATATCTGTGCACTGCATTTTCCAACCCAGGAGTGCCCAGACTCCTTTTCTAAAGTGTTTTTATGGCTCCTACCAGATCTGTGTTGAACTGAACATCTCATAGTCTTTTAATGTGTTATTTATGACAGTCTTTGGGATCATTGGGGAACTATTATCCCATATTTGCAGGTAGAACTTATTAGGTTCCTTGAAAAATACCATGGTGACAGTTTATTTCCTTTAAAACATAGCTACAGCACAAGGACATGTTACTTTATCAGTTCATCCCGTTAATCCTATATTCTCTTTTTAATGGCTTTGTGTGTCTTTTGATATAGACATCTTTATCTATGTCTTAGGCAGTGCTTGATGGCTAATAATAGTCATTGTTTCCCATCCGACAGCAATAGCGAACTGAAATTTCGTGGGAGAATGCCTCTCCTTACGACAGGTCTCTAGACTTTGTACACACACAAGTTTCAGTTCAATCTAGTCAATTTGGGTGTTGAACTGAACTGGCCTGAACCTGGATCTTCAGATGTTCTTCTATCACTGAATAATGCAGCTGGACAGAGTGAGACAATTGAATAGAGGTCAATATGCCAAATGTTCCTTCATGTATCCCTGCCATATAAAGAAAGTTGATAGAGTGGAGCTAATCCATCTGCTCACAATTTATTCCCTAGCAATAAGATACAGTTTCACTATTTCATGAGCTCACTCTTTGACTAATTTTATTAGAAGTCCTTCCATAGCATCATTTTTAATCACTTTTCATGTAGTTTTAGTTATGTGTAAAATAGTAGAAAAAGATGGACTTAAGAGACATGAAAGGATTTCATGAGAGACTCAGGTCAGCTTAAGTAGAACCAGATCAAATAAAGTTCAGTCAGTGAGCCTACAAAGGCCAGCAGAAAAGTGTTCTAAATTACCTCTTTCACATGCAGCTTTATTCTGTCATGTCCAAAGTGCAGTCAAAAGGAGTAAGACAGCCCTGGCAGCACCAGGAGAGGAGGCAGGGCTGCAGTGCCTGGAGGAGGTGGCCGGGTGACCTGCCAGGCTGATGGGCAGTGGTGGCCAAGGGACTGCAGGGACAGAGCTGACACGTGGAGGGGTCTCCTGCCTTCTTTACCAGGAACACTCAGTGGGGTTTCTCTCATCCACTAGTTCTCAGCCATGCATGATTCTCTATGTCAGAAGGATGCGGACTTTTGGCTACATGTTGGCTGTATGCAACTCCAAAAGGAACTCCTGTGATCTTAATTATATTTCTCTGGATATTTAGTTTAATACATGCTACTACACTGATCCTTTATTAGGAAGGGATAGTCTTCAGTGATTTGGGCTGGGTAAAATTTCAGAAATGAGTACTAAAGCAGAAATTGTCTGTTTTTCAGTGTTAAGCCCACCAGTCCCATTGATTGTTAGGGGCTTTCCTATAAATGCAAGAATACTTTTACTGAGTAGCTGACTGTAGAGCCTGTATACAGGCATCCTGGGTTGGAGTTTCCAAAGCATTCAATTCATTAACATAAGTCTACTTCCACCAAAAATTATGGTTTTAGCCATAGCTTTAAATGAACAGAGTTGGGTTATTCCAGAAAAATACTGAAAATCATTCCTTTCTATTTAAAAATGCCTTTTTGAGCTGATAGGTAGCAGCAGGTGTAGATGTTAAAAGTAACTTGATTTTTGTTGTGGTGCTCTGTAACTGCTGGAGCGCCAGCTGTTAAAATGAACACAGATGGGCATTTTTTCCCTATTGGTATGACTTCTCCTAGGACAGTCAAGGGCTTCTTACCTTTTTTCCTTTTGCTGGAGCTTCAGAGTAATCATGTTTTCATTAACGTGGAGGTGGTGAAAAGGTACAACAACAACTAAAAATCCATTAATAGTAAATTTAGATTCCTTAATCTAAAGCATCACTGCATCTACAATGGTCTCCACTATATGACATTCATCCCATGACATCAGCTGCATGAGTGTGGGTCATCTCTATAATGTTTTGTTTATCTCTCTCTCTCTGTCTCCACCTGTGAGATTTTAAAACTGGTTGTGATCTTTTTTTTTTACTATTTATATACACCTGAGTGAAACTATGTATGTATATGTATACACATAAGTATATAGTTGAGAGGAAATACAGTGTGGTTATTGAAAGGTGAACTAAACAAACAACATTCTTATTAAATTAGGCACCCAGACTATAAATAAATGAAATTCCATGAACTAATAGCCCCAAATATTTTGAAGGTAATAATTGACAAAACTCAGTAAAGTAACAAGCTTGAAAAATCTGTTTAATCTCTTAAAGGCTTAAATGTTATAAAGAATCAGGTTCACTATAGTGTGATCTGAAAGAGACAAGGAAATTGTCATTTCACATAGCAGATGGACTCCAGAAATGTTCACTCTCTAAGTATCAACTGATGTTGATTAAAAGCTATGTAGATATACAGAAGAAAGCTTTATTCCTCTTTTATTTGGTAGTGTCCAGAAAATCTTCCATAAAGATAAAAGAAAGTTTACTAGCAAAATGCCACACGAATCTGATATTCAATGCTAAATGTGCACTAAAGTATGTTATGCAGGGGAATTTTTCTTTTGATTCTAATCCAGACATTACAAGGGCCTTTTTATGTTTCCCTTCTAAAAATGAAGGTTTGCAGGAAGAACAGACACGGACCAACAACTGTCATTTAAGTTTGCATATCTGGCTCTTATCTTTGTCATGAGTGATCATTTGTAAACATACTTAAGATCTCAAGATGTTTCATCTTTAGGCAAGACAAGAAGGATGTCATGTCACCACAGCACCTGAAGAAAACAATAAAAAATCTACATGCAATTAGGAAAACCCTCAATGTCCCATATATTTATGTAGCTGCAGAAAACCTATAGCTGCCACAGATTCATTTTGCTTATTATATTAAATATGTCAGTGATGGTAAAGGATTGGTCTCCAACAAAGGTAAAAATGAAACCATTAAGTCTTGTTCAGAGACTCACAATCTCTCATGACATGATAGTTTAGATATGAATTGCAAATTAAATGTAAGCAGTGTCCTTTACTTTGGAAACACAACAAAGTCAAAGGGAATCAGTTACATAATTCCCTGAATCTTGGTTGTAATTAGTAACAAACCAGCCACGTGAAATTGTTGTTAATGTTATTGCCCAAGAAATGTGATTAAAATAAAATTTTGTTTGCTTAAACATATACCCCAGACAGAGGTATGAACAAGAAAATCCCTGTTAAGTTATTTTATGGCACTACATTGAGGGCAATGGCAGCACATTCAGGAATTTGGGGCTTTCTTGTGAAGTCCTGTGCAAATTGTTTTACTGAAAGGTAGGAACTTTCTGATGGTAATGTTACTTGAAGTAATAGTGTCAAATAGTTGTAGAGCGTGTCCAGAGCCAGAGACTCCAAAACACAGTTTAGTACTAGAAGACACTATGCCATTCATTTTGTCATAACAGCTTTCCCTAGTGAGAGAGATGAAGCAGAGAACAGGACAACGCACTCATAACCACTATTTTATTGTCTATTTATGCACAGATATTACCGTAACCCTTTGAAGTCACTGGGAAGTTTTGTTTGTTTATGTTTTTGTTTGTTTGTTTTTACTTTTTTTTCACCACCATGGACTTTAATGAGAACAGAATAATTGTGGGACAACTACTTCACTTTGATTTTTGATTGCATAATTAAGAACCACCACTATTTACAAAATTCCAAGTTGTGTTCATACTGCTATCCATATCAGTGGCACATATTCTAGTAACTGCTGGCACCTTGAGCCTATTAGGACTTAACTGTCTTTTGCTCATTGGTGCAATTTAAGCATAACATCCTAGATGTAGTGTAATTTCATGGCAACAGCGAATTATACTATATAAGAGTTGTGAAATTAATTTTAGTATCATTTTAGAAAATAGAAATTTTTTTCCTTTAAGCAACTGTGTCTCCTGAAACTAATTTGGGCCATTTCATCACAGAAATGGATCCCATATGTCTACAAATAGGCATACAAAATTCCTAAGGGCAAATAGGTAGAGATTATTCAATATGTAGAGACCACATGATGTTACATGAGAGTTATATATGTTTGTCTTAATAAATTTTTTTATCATTAGCAAATGTAGTATCTTGTATATTTACTGTGGATTGGGATAATTTATTGCAAAACCTTTGCCTGAATGGAAAAAGGATTCTAAATTTCTTGTTAAACTATATATTGAAGAGCTACGGATGAATTAATTGCAGAACCAAACCAAATAACTTTTTTGCTCTTGAAGAGGATTTTAAGGTGATGTGGATGGTCACAGTGATGTCATTTTCACAGATTCTATTTTAATTCAGGACTGTGGTTCCAAAATTCGCCCAGAGGAGTCCTGTGGCTTGCAGCCTCTCTCTCATGAATACCTCTCAGCAATTTCACAGACAGTGTTTAAGACCTGTGAAGCTGGAGACACAAAAGGTTTGTACTTTACCCCTGATTTTTCTGGAAATTAATTCATGCACCTTTTCAAAGAAAAACTAGAAACACTATTAACTCTTTGATATAGATGTGCACTAACCTACACACCATAAATTGAACTAATCACTTGTAACACTTACTGTTTTTTTAAAAACAGGGTAATTTGTTTATGTGAGAATTTTTTGTTTAATAATTTTCTAATAAGTGATCCACCACTGCATGTGTTATTGTCATGTAGTCTTTAAAATGCATTGAAATATTCCATCAAAACCACTTAAAATAAAAATGCTTTATCCCAAATAGAAGGGATTTTCTACTCAAAATAAAAATTAACTTTAGAAAAAAAACACAACACTTCGAGCCATTTGAATTTTATATTTCCACTCCTATATTAGAAACATAAAACTAATTTAAATTTTACATATATTTATACCTTAAAAAACAAGAGGGACAAATAAAAATACAATCCAGACATGTCTTTGGTTTAGTGAGAACTCAGGTTACAACAGATTGTCAAGCAGGTACTCATGTGAAAGTCACAGCTGCATAAAGATTTATTCAAGTATACTTTAACTAGTCAGGTATGGGGTCTTTTTCATATTTAAGTTGTTGCTATATTAGACAGTAAGTAATTTTCTTAAATTCTTTACTAGACAAATGGAAAATAAGCCAACAGTCCTCTTATGGTCTACTGACACAACTGTATTCTTTATCTTGCCATAGACAGGAGCAGCGCCTCACAGCAGTAAATTTGCACAAACTTGTTGAATATTCAATAAAAGGTAACAGGAATGTGGGAACTGCCTGAATGCATCACTTCATGTGAAACAAAGGCATATAATAAATTTGTGTTATATGGAGGGAATGCACAAGAGACACTCTTGTTCCTAGCAGTGTATTTTAATCACACAAGTTGTGAATCATCCTATGCAACAATATCAGGACATAAAGTTTGAAACTAGAAAGCCCAAACTAAATCCACTGAGTCCTTTCACAGGCAGTCAATCTTCTTCTCCTGATATACAACATACTCCTTTTGAATACTGAATCTAGCTAAGTGAGGCTGAATATAGTATCTTTTGCAGCCTTATTGTGAATAATAGACACAATTAAAGTTCAAACAAACTTCAGGAGATGTATACTCAAAGGACAAGTATATTAAACAAGGAAGAATAATTTGTGCTTATAAAGGGAATATTGCCAACAGTTGTCTAATGAGCCTAGAACTGGAGTTTGCAGCATCTGGTAACAAGTGGCTGTATAGTTTTAATGTGTGTCTCAGCTCCCAGCTGGAACTGGAAAGCATGGCTTTGTGTGGAAAATCATTCCAAATTTGTAACCCCCAAATGATACACCAGTCCTGGAAATGAGCAATGGCAAATGGCAAACTCCCTGCTGAAGGAGGAACATCTCTTAAATAGTTCAATTTTCAGAGAAGCCAAGCAATGTCATTTCCCCTCAAAAATCAACAGGAAACTTCTGCAGAAGTAAGGGGGTATCATACACTGTTCTCATGCTAGGAAACAGCTTAGTTTTATAGGGATACTGAGGTACTAACACAGCAAAATTTATCTATGCTGAGAAAAGCTTGTGTTTGAGCATTCATGGACAGAGGCTGAGGTGGAGCATCAGAGATAGAGATGAAACCTTACTTCTGACATTAATGGTAAAATTTAGAAGGCTACTTTATAGTTAAGTACAACCAGGATTTCATTACTCAATTCTAATTTTTTGATGAAGAGCAGAGACAGTAATTCAGGGTCTAACCAATGACAGAAGTGACTTCCTCCTTTTCTAGTCACCCTGGCACTATCCTTCAGAGGAAGCTCAAGACCTTACCAAATATACACTTAATTTACACAATTCTCTCTCTCCGTCCCTCTTTTAATCGATAAATGCAAATGTACAACAGGGGAAGTTTCTTTCCTTCATGTTTACATCATGGAATGAAACTGCTATTTTTCTACCAAAAAAATATTTTTCTTTTAGAAGTTCTCCTTTGATTCACACAGTTTGAACGAGGCTATAATCTGAAAATTAGCTCTTTGTTCAATATTTTTGCATTATCAATAATACAGAAGTCCGCAAATATTAACTGTGTGTTTGGCTTCTCAGAGGGAGAGAGAGAGAACTGATAGACACCATGAGAACCCCAACGTGTGCTAAATTCCTGCAGGTGAATGAGGTTACTGCAGTCTGTAGAAATGTGGTTTGTAGAGAATTACAAAATCTGGTGGGTATCACAGATATCACAGATTCACTTCTAACTTTCTGTTGCTGTGACGTGTGTGTTTTAATTATATCCCACTTTCCAGTCTTCCCACAACTGTATCAAGTTTAAAATAATTCTGTGTGATATCTCTCTGCATTCAACAGCTGTCTGGATCTGGATCCAGCAGAGACATAAATTGAAGTCCAACAAAATGAATGTGTCCTTTGGTTACAAGGAGTAAATCTCAGTTTGGACATAATTCCATAGGCCGAAGGCTATTTATTCTGTAGCAAATCATGTCCTTGTAAAAATAGTTTTTACTTTTATTTTTCATAGATACAGTTAGAACAAAAAGAAAAATATTTCCATAGCCTATTCACAGAAAAAAACCTTTTTAAAGGTCTTAGGGTACCAAATAAACACCAAATGCAAAAGTAAACTAGTCATAAATCAACAAATTAGCATCAGTGTAGGTTTAACATTTAGATTTTGAATTATCAAGCTAGAATACCATTTTCTCTTTCTATGGATGATTGTTCAGCACTATAGAAAAACCTTGATTTTAAATTTGAAAGCAAAATATGTGTGATTGTGGCTATGACAATGTAAAAGGGTGAATAAAAATAAAAGAGACTGAAATTAAAAGCAAAACTATCAAGTTAAGTGTACAGCCGTTATTGGTTAAAACTTTCAATTTGAGGCTAATATTTTTTAAATAGAAAGTAAGAATTCTAACTAATTATTTTGAAAGTATATTTCTTTTCATGCCATTTTATGACAACAGTTTTAGGGAGTACTGGCAATGTTTAATCTCGTATCTTAAGCAGAAGATTTATGTATGCAACTGATAACTACCCTAATGAGCTAAAAATCCAGCTTTCACTCTTCCTGTGGAAACCTCCTACTTACGGGTTTTCATAAAACTTTGATTATGCCAGTTTTTATTTTGTGAAGAAACTAACAGTGTGTCTTTCTTTCTTGCTCTCATTCACTTAATTGTTGGTAAACTTGCCCTTGCCTGGTAGAGCCAATGTTAATGCTTTTGCCTGAAGCACCACAAAATGCTACCTAATTGAAATGGTGCTGAAAGCTGGATTATATAAGCTGCTAACTTATATAAGTGAGGAAAGAGCAACTTAAAATTGCCATGGAATAAAAGCTTAATTTACAAACTAATATTGTTCGCAATTTTTCACTGTTGTCTTTTTTTTTATGAGATTCATTTTATCTTTTAACACAATCCTATTTTTGAAGGTTAAGAATGCATTGACCAACTGTTGTGAAATTGCAACAGGAAAAGTAGATAACAGCTGGGTTTAAAATGCATAAATTTACACGCATCATTTAAAAACTCTCTGTAAATATAAAACTGGGAATTATTCTGTTAGCATCAAATGCTAGTGCTTCCTATAAATATGATTTTATCTCCATATATCCATGTTCTCAAATCTTTTTACATTTGCCACTAACCTTTGACATATGCCAGAAATTGATCTCTTTTTTTCATTAATATGCCTAGGGAGCTATTGAACATAAACCAAACTATTCAAAAGAAGCTTTTCAAAAGTTACTTATCACTTTCAGTTGCCAACGTTTAAACTTTTATAGTTCAGATATTTTGGCTCCTCAATATTCATTTTATATAGTTCTACTTTATAGTTTATTACCTAAAACCAAATCAGCTCGTAAAAGTATGGGATGTTAAAAAGAAAATTCCGTGAAATGAGGGATCTCGTGTTGTAGATATTGCCAGAACTTTCATATATTTGGGTTGAAAGAAAAATTACAACATCAGGAATAAAATACCGAGTTTTCATATAATTTTAAAATATAGGTCACTGCCTGAAACATCTCTCAGATCATTTATTAAGACCTCTACAGTAGTGGCAGGGTCTGAGTCCAGACTTCAAACCAACTAACCAACCATTCTGTCCCTGCTCTCAAAAGCTACAAAGCAGTAAAAGGTATTTTCATGGCACATATTGCTGGGTTATTGAAGACTTAGCACTTTTCAATCTCCTCACAAGACTGCTGTGAAGCTGGGAATGACCATTTAGTCGTAGATTGCAAAGTGGGAGCCAACAGCAAGATCCACACGTGGCAATGGCAGTCTTGGAAGGTCAAAATATTCCTGGCCCCAGTGGTGGCCAGGAGACCACAGCCTGGAACAAGGGACCTCAAAGCCAAGGGAGGGCCAGCATGAGTAAGGGATTCACAGCAGCCAGCACTGGGAGGCTACAGTAAGATAAATAGTCTAAAATCAGCCTCTGGTGTCCCAGCTGAGCAGGGTATTCATCTGGAAGAGGACTCCCTGCTCCAGAACCTGATTATCCACTTTGTAGCTTCGGAGAAAGATTCAATTTAACCCCTTGATAAAAATTCTACATAGGATCTTGCTCAGGGACCACAGTTCAGATCTCCCTTTTCACACAAAAATTACCAGGTTACAAGCATACTGTTTTCCTGTCCTAATTTTAAACTTTAAAGTGGTTCCTAACTGAGTGGGGAATGTTTCTCCCAACAGCTGCATGATTAGGATGCGGAAAATGCAAGTTTGAAACTCCTGTGAGCAAGAAGCACAGGGTATCTCTATCTTTCTGTTTGCACCCTCCCACCATGGTCCTGAGTGTCCCTCCTTCCCTCCTTCCTCCCTCCACGCTGTGAACTGGGCTGCTTGCCCAGCACAGCCTCCATGAGGCCTCCACACCCATGGGAGCAGGGGAAGCTGGGCTATGCTCACTGAACTACAGTGTGCTCAAAGCCAGTGTTTTGTTAGGTTCATTCTGCTATAATTTGCTCCAAATCATCTACAAGTGCATCTGAGGGTGGTGTGAGCATGTTCTGCCCAGGGCAGAAATAGGGGCAGCTGTGCAGGGAACACAGCAACCGGTATTGCATGGTCATGGCACTGTGGGATGTATTCGTCCCTTAGATGTACCTGTGTGAGCTCCCATACAAAAAACTCTTGCTGCTTTTATTTAGAAGGACTTCTTTATCTGCTAAGACAACTCACCCTGCTACTTACCAAAACATAGTCACTTGGACTTTTGCCTAAGTGCAAGCACAGGCTGCCTCCCTGGAAATGCCCTTGCTCCTGAGGTAGCAGCTGACTCTCCCAAGGCCACTGGGATCCTTCAGGGTTTCTTTGCTCAGCCTCCCCCTCAGTCCCTGGCCAGCTGAAATGTCAAAAGGCAGCCTTGGGGTTTTTTTTTGTTGTGGCTTCCTGTGCAGCAGCAATCCATCACACACAGCTGGCTGCTGAGCTGCTGCCTGGTAGCACTGGTGGGGACAGACTCTAAGGCCAGGTCTGATCTCCAAGCATTTGACTTTGGGGCTGTTTTCTGGGCTGTGGTGAGAAACCCATCTGTGATAGCAAGGCCTGATAGCATTGACACAAGGACCTCAGGCCTCTGTGCTCTTCTTTGTGTAATGCCTTTAATAAGAACAAAAGTAGGTTTTGCTGGCTGTTACATAGGCACTGGGAGATACTGTCAGAACCATGTACTTATAACAGCTTGGAAAAGTTTCTTTTGTTCATCCAAATAGAAAGGCAACTCAAAAGTTTTCTGTCTTCCTTCAGAAATTAAATCCCTCAAGCTTCCAGCAGGATTTTGGAAAGGAATAGTTTTAGAAAACCAAAATAACAAAACCATTTAACCTTAGGTAAGGGATTACTAAAACCCACTGATTTTTAGTAATCCCACTTTATGCTCCAGATCTTCAAAATAATTTTTGTAAATAAAATCAGGCTCTAATAAATCATGTATGTTATTAATTTCACCTTACTGTTATCTTCTGAAATGTATTTGTGTAGTGTGGTACAGTCCTCTGAATTTTCGCCAGTTAAAAAAAATAGTATTTTGGAAGGAAAGTCTTAATCTTGCTTCATTTTTGTAACAAGTGCTCTCAACCATACACCCAACCTTTAGATGATTCGTTGTAGATGAGAATGAATCTTCAGACATGTCTGAATGTGAATATTTTCTTTTTGCATTCAACCTCCTCACCCATTTTCTCTTTCTCATATCCCTTCTGTTGAGAAAGGATAAACTGCTACAAGAAAGGCAACATGGACTGAGAAATGAACCCACAAACGGCTGTCAAATTTGAGCATTCGCAGCTCTTTCAGGGAAAGGAAAAAACTCCCACCCTAGCTAAATGAAAAGGGCATAACACAGTGAAAGGAAATAGTCTCCTCAAAGGGTTGGAGGGCATTTAATTTACGGGAAACTCCTGTGTCAGGCTTTTTTACTCATACATTAGTAAAATACTCAAAAATATCTTGCTTCCTGTGTAATAAAACTACTCAGAAGAATACAGAGGAGGTGCTGACACTCATTGCTGTTTTCCAGGGCAATGGATTGTCCCTTGCCTCAGCTGCTCTGACAACAGGACCTGCGACTGGAGAGAAATAACATGGCAGCCCCACGGCTGCCGATACTCTGTGCTGGCCAAGCCCGAGCTCCAGCGCTGCGTGGAGGGCAGAAGGGTATGTAACAGGCTTTACATTTCAATTCATTCTTATTTACCTGGATATTAGTCTCCTGAAGCTTTCAAAATATTTTTAAGATTGATATGTGAGAAAAATACCTTTTTATTATAACTAGAAAAATATTTGGGTGAAAAATTCAAAAATTGGGGATGAAAACCAACCGTTGTCCATAACTTAGCCTCATATGCAGACACAGTTGCCTGTTGCAGTTTCACAGAGGATCTTAGGTCACACCACTGGAGTTTCAAGACCTGTGGTGTACCTGGTGATTACCAGTCATATCTGCAGTGAGTACACAAGGACAGCAAACGGAGGACGTATTTGCATTGTTGTCACAGTTTTGTCTCACATGCAAGCTGGTTTTCTTCTGCTGCATACCTAATGCATGGCATTGCTTGTGCACACTAATCTTACCAAGTCTTCTTGCACATTCTTTTCTTTTAGTGAAGCTTCTAAAGTGATTGCTTGGAAATACAAGGTCTCCTTAATAAGCATGCTATGACTGTTAAACTGTTGAGAGAGAGCTCTGATCTGAGGCTCAGGTACCTTACTGAGGATACAAGTATCCAGAAAGTAAGTAATTAATTGTTATAAAGCTCTTTAAAGTGTATTGCCTAGGTAAAAAAGTAGTAACTAAAAGCAGCATTTTTGATAAAATCCAAGAGCATTTCCATATAGACAAATACAAAAATAATAGTATTTCAGTTAACATTTTCTCCTTCATTTCTGATAAATTGCTTTCCCTGCACTTTATTGCCATTTTGCTTTATTTCTGCCTGTGGTTTTCTATGTTACTATAGAGCTGTGGGTTACTCCTCGAATATTTTTCTAAAAAAATATTGCTGTTTATGACAGAGGAGAAGCTTGATTTGCTTCTCATGTACAAAACAAGCTCTTCTGGATTGACCACAGAAAAAAATATTCAAGAATTTGATTGCTTTGCTTTGGTCTTTGATTTCCATGGACATCAGGCTGCTTTGACAAGCAACCACCCTTTGGTCAGGCAATTGAAGGACAGTGGAGGAAAAATATGCCACTATGGAAGTGGATTGCTAGGGTATTGCTGAGAGGATTTGCTGACATTTCCACATCCTGAATCTGACCACTCACATTCATAAATGTCAAAAACAGGACAGCATTTGTAAAAGGTCCATTAAAACCAAGTATATGAAATGAGCTCTGTGAAGGTTAATTTCTTAATTCAAATTCCATGATGTTCTAACTCTGAGGTCACTGATCCATTCTAGTGTCAGATGACAGCCAGATCCTATGGGAGCTACATTAACACCTTGAGAGAAAAATCTCTGTAAAACTAATAGCACTTGTTTCCCATTCTGCATCTTTTACAGAAGTTTCCTGACGTTTTCTGATAACCTTTGCTGCTCTGTAGAAATCTGCTGAATTACCCCTGTTACCTTTGCACAGATGTCCACTTAACTGGTTTATTCTTTTAAAGTCATCACTCTAAAGCATGCTCCCCTTTTGGTGTACTTCTATCTCTTTTCCTCAGATGTTATTTTTGTCATAACTTTGTAGTGATTTTAATTTTGTGTGACATTTTGCAATAGCATTTTTGCTTCTTTTACCAAATAAATAAATGTAGAGCCTGGATCAACTCCTTTGTGTCAATACAACTTAAGAACTAAGAGAGACTTTCTTCATACCAAAGTCCAATGAATAAAAATGGTTCCCTTCTTGGCTGATAAGATCCTGATTCTGTCTTTGATAAGTCAAACTTTGAAATTACTTTACACTTCCCAAGATATGCAGTATTTTTTTTTTTAATTTGCTCACTGAAAAAGACTTTTGTCTGTGTTATTTAGGTTTAAGCAACCTGGACCTTCTATAAAGGAGCTATTGAGAAGCAGGAAGATATAGTTCTTGTGAACAAATACATGTTTATTTCAAAATAGATATTGATACCCATCTGTAAATATTTATATTTACTCAACTGTGATTGAAAAACTGTGATTTTAGTTTTGATTTATTATGTACCTTGTCTCTAAGTACTACAGACATCACTGACATCTCAAACTGAAGATATCATAGTTTCCGTAATAAAATAAGCAGAAGGTTTCAATGCTGGAAAAAAAAGCAGATGTCAAAAAAAAAAAAGCATGAGTGACAAATGAAAGGGCAAAAGTCATCAACCCAAGTGAGGACACTGAGGTGATCTGGAATGCTGTCTGATTTACATTGTTCGCTGAAGTTCACTAAGAACAGAAAGGGAAACAATTAACCAATGCTGTGCTGTGTCCCTGATTTGTGTTCACTTCAACAAGTGATGAATTAGGATGTAAAGTGAATGCTCTTTTTGAAATGCAGCACTTGGAAGACGAACTGTGTTTTTAAGTGCAATCCTTTTTTTCTCGTGTTTCATAGATCAATGGCAAAATACAGCAGATATCTCTTGGTCACTAATTTCTTGTATTCATTTGTCAGTGTTTCTGAAATATATTTGTGGTCACCCAAACAGAGCATTTCTTACCTACCTGCATCATAATTAAGCCTTCAAAAATGCTTTGCAATTTGTTTTCTAACTCCAGGCTGCTTTTATTTCTTATATTAAATTGATTTATTTTCCAAAGCTCCTCTGTAAAATTATAATCTTTCTCCGTAACAGAAATCCATTTCCCTGGCTGAGTTCCAATTGATTTCACATCATCATTAGCTGCTATTTTAGTTTGTGTGTATATAACACTGTTTGAACTAAGTTGTTTCTGTGTGTTGTGGTCTAACCTGGCAGACAGCTGAACACCACACAGCCATTCAGTCACTTGCCCACAGGGATGAGGGAGAGAATCAGAAAATAGGTAAAACTTGTGGGTTCAGAAAAAATCAGTTTAGTAGAATGGAAAAGGAAGTGATAATAATAAGAAGCATAAGTATACAAAGGAAGTAATGCACAATGCAATTTCTCAGCACCCACTGACTGATGCCCATCCCATCCCAGAGCAGCAGCCGCTGCCCCCCAACTGATTCCCCCCAGTTTTATTGTTTAGCATGATGCCATATGGTTTGAAATATCCCTCTGGCCAGTTGGGGTCAGCTGTCCTGGCTGTGTCCCCTCCCAGCTTCTTGTGCCATCATCTTCTCTGGCAGGGAGGAATGAGAAGCTGAAAAGTGCTTGACTTAGTGTAAGTGCTGCTCGGCAACAACAAAACCATCAGTGTGTTACCAACATTATTCTTATCCTGAATCCAAACCACAACACTACCAGCTATTAGGAAGAAAATTAATTCTATCCCACCCAAAACCAGGACACTTGGTTTCATAAAAACCTAAGACCACCTGTAGTGAAAAAATAACACCCAAGCTGGTGGAGACACGAGAAAGTATGTACATGCACAAAAACAGTTTTATGAGGCCTTATTTTGCTTTAGGATGTGTTAGCAAGAACAGTCAGTCATACATTTGTATTTTATACACAGTAAACAGGAAAATTTTGGAGTGCTGCAGTTAAGGTTGTTCTGAGTAGATTTTCTTGCAGTCCACTTTTAATATCAGCAGTCTTTTTTCTCCTCCACTTTAAACTCTAAGGGTAATGAGATGCAGACTTTCTCATTCTTAGGGAACTCCATATATATGTCCTAATTGAATCAAATATTTTTTTCATCATAATTAAATATTATATATCTATTATGTTGGCTTAAATAATTCTCTGTAGCTGTGGTTAATGACTTTTTACTGTAAGACGTACACAAATGCATTAAGACAATGCTTTGATTTTTGTACAAGATTGATTTTGTACTTTTAAAAACAGGTGAAGGAAAAAGGGTTCTAACAGGTTATTATTTATCCAATTAGCAGTATATAGAAAGTTGGCCTCAACAGCAGGAGGGATATATATTTTGCTTATCATTGAGAAATACTACCCAGTCTTTAGTCTTATAATAAAGTACCGTTGAGTCATGTGTAATTTAGAACAGGAAATATGAAAAGGCAATATTTGCTGAAGTACTTAAAATTCAGCTGTTAAAACAGGAATTTTAACTTATAATTTCTTAATAATATTTTAGAATTAAGTAGTGTTTTGAACTTACAGGTGTTTAAATTTCCCAAGTGTGGTTAATTTTTAATGATAGGTCTGGTTAAGAAGTGAATTCCACTATGCTTACACAATCTTTCAAAGCCTTTAAGATATAATGGAATTTTTCACACAAAATATTTGCAACAGAAGACAGTGAAAACATCTGTCTGTGTGGAAGTGTTGTTCTTTGTCTGGTAAAATTATAACCTTGTGTATGTCTGATTGTTTAGTCATCCTGCAGACAAATGCCCCATCAACTTGAACAGTACATGACTAAGTCTTGTGCCAGACTTGTAAAAAAATGAGATATGGCTTACTCTACACACCTAAGCAAGCCATCATGTTCCTCATTACTATCACAGACATAAATACAAAATCATCCCTGGAGCCTTTTGTTCAAATCATATTAAATACTACATGGCACATGCAAGTACAATGAGTTCATTGAATTGTATAGAAATAAATGTGGGTATAGTTACCATACATTCAATTACATGGAAAGATTATTTTAATTCATCAGAACTTGTGGGTTAGTTGAAGGACATAGGTTTTCTTCCTGGGGCTAAACACCACTTACTTTAACCTTTGAGTCCTCCAAGCATTTGCTGAAAATGAAGCTAACTTGCAAAAGGTGGACTTTGAAAGATGCTTTCTCATGGCTTGCATACCACAACAAAATGTGTTTGGCCAGCTCTGCACAAGGGCAGTTTGAAAAGAGGGTAGGATACCTACAGGTACCTATAGATATCCTCTTCCTCCACTTTGTTTTTTTTTGTTTTTTTTTTTTTTTTTTTAGAGGAGAAGAACAAAAATAATTTGGGTTTTTTTCCCTGGATTTACACATCTCACATCATGGTTGAACCAATGGTTTGAAGCAGATTGTTGGATGCAGACAAAACCTAAATAATTAATGCAGAGTGTGTGTGCAGATGTGCTGATGATGTGCTAAGCATCCACCAGCCTGGGGTGCATCGAAATACAAGAAATGCAAACGTATCTGTCTATCTGAGATCTTCTTTAGATTTAGGAGACAACATTCCCTTCAAAATCCAAGCACATAGTCTCCAGAGGATGACTGCAAACAGACTTTAGAGCTCTCTCTCAGAGCTAGAGGGCAGGGACCATAGGCTTCACATACTGCAGTCCTAGATTTTGTACCATTTAACAGAGCTGTGATTTCACTGTGGAAGACAAAGACAGAGTTAAACAAATTTGTCTGATTCCAGTGATACAGTCCTGATGTGGCTCATGTCTACTTGAGCAATCAAAGACTTCTTGACTGTAAGCTAATATGGTTACTATAATTGGTTGACATCTTTAAGGATGCCTTCTCCTTTTGATCTTTCTGTACAACCACAAGTCCACTTTGGCCCATTTCTTTCCTTCCCACTTGCAGCAAGACTTGACTATTCTCTTAGCAGACCTGTTTCTAAAAGTCTAGGTTAATTTCCCTAGTGGAACAACCTGTATTCTTCCACAGCGTGATGTTGCTATCTTTCTCATTCCTGATTTGGAAATGGGCTGAGTGCAGTCTCATCAGTCTTGTGATGGTATTTGAAGTATGTCAGGGCCTTAACAGTTTCCTGTTTCATGATGCTTATTGCTCTAAAGGAATCTGCTCTGACTCCTGTCACCTTCTTCACATTCTCAGAACATCAACACAACAACAATAGGAATATACTAAGGCCCACCTGATATTTTCATATGGTGCCCAGCATCATGGCATTTCCAGACTAGAGCTGCCACTTCAAGAGATGATCGTATCTAACTTCTTTCTTCTGGTAGGGGTTTACTAAATGACTGCACATAGTGCCCTTCCATCTCCAGACCTGGCCAGCAAGGTACCCCAGGGCAGACTTGAAAATTTGGTCATGGGTCCACTGTTTATATGTATGTACCTCTGTAGGTATAGAAAAATTGCAGAGCCCTAAAATGCTAAATCATTTAATAGTGCAGATTGGGGGATGTGTATGTGTTTTGCTCTAATTTTGAAGTAACAGAGAGATCTTAATCTTTGATGCTCTGCAGTTTTTGAGACTTTGGAAACGTTTGCATGACTCTTCACACCTAAATTGCTAGTGAATGCCCAGAGTTGGCAAAAAAGACATCCGTGCATCTTGTTCATTGGCATTGGTGATGGTTCTTTTCTCCTTTTTTTCCATAGAAGTTGTTATCCTGCTATTTGAAATCAGTAGTAAATGAGATTAGATCAAATATAGTTAGGAGAAAACAGCTGTGAGAATTCTAGTCACATTAGAATGAGATAAAAATGTCCCATCTGCCAAATTAGTGTAATGAATAGCTGAATATGCTCCTTTGCAATTCCCATGATCTGTGATAACAAAATGGTGTCATACATTACTAGAAGAGAAGCAGTCTGTATGTTGTACCAATTGCTGTATATGTGTAACTTGGTAGAGCCTGTTTGTTATTCTGCTAATGATGTGTTGGGTTTTTACAGAAGTGTTCTCACCCACATTACAAGCTGATGATGTCCGTGCCTGTGAATATCTGAGAACTGCTTTTTACATAGATATGCATCAAGATTTTACAGTGATGGACTTATGAAATGGAGATCAAAGAGACATGGATATAGACAGGCTAGAGAGATTCATAGATTTTGCAACCTAAAATAATTGTTGTTTAAAACCTCAAGTTAACCTACTTTAAAATTAGGACATATTCTAAGCATATACTGTCTTCCTAATTGGAAATAATTTTATGCATGTGTGTGTCTGTCAGAGAGGGAAGAGAGAATATCCAACCAGTCCTTCCAAGGATCCTTGACTTCTCTGAGTCATGTTATGCTTGATTTAAAGAGATTTTTTTTGACTCGATGTGAAAAGCTGGAACCCCCTTACATGTGAGAGAAATGCTTATTTAATACAAGCATGAACAGCAGCTGTTAAAGAATTTCCTCCATGAAGCAGCTTTGAGAGGTCCAGGACAGGAGTTGGAAGAGCCTCTATGAGCTCAGTGCTTGTTTTAATTTGTTTGCTACCATACATAATCTATCAAGGGCTTCTCTGCAGCCCACAACAGGCCAGGCATGGGAAGTTGAAGACATTGTCATGCCCGTTCTTGGCCCTAACATCGGATGAGGGTACACTCATCTGAAATTCCATCTCTTCAGTGGAAAGTATTATTGGTACACTGCTGTGGCTTATTTTTAATCATAGTAGGTTAATCATGGGAAGTGGAATCAATATTCAAAACTGTGCCATTCCTGAAGGGAATAGATAAATAGATAAATGTGTTAGATGAGTGTAGTTCAAAATGCCTCTACCACATAAAATCTCTAAAAAAAGCTTTGGAAATATATCCTTAAACATGTCATCTTGTGCAGTCTGAATTTCATTTGCATAATCAAATATTCAAGGTGGAAGTCGTAAAACATCAAACTCCAAATCAAATTAAGAAATGAAACAACAAAATCCCAGCTTACAGGATGCCAACTACCCTGAGTGCCAGAGGAGGTAGGAGAAGCTGAGTATTTCTGTGCAGAGAACAGGGCTGTTACTGTGTGATAGCTCTATGGGCTTTCTTAATCCCAGTTTTACATTTTTGCTCCTCATTGTGGGTTTCTGGCTGAGGTGATTGGGGTAATTGATTCTGCACCAAGTTTCATTGGCAAACCACAGTGCACTGGGTTCTCCTGCCCTTTGGACTTGTCTTCTATTACCTGCTTCATCAGAAGAAATGCTAGTCCTATCCACTCAAAATTGGGCAATAGCATTAAAAAAAAATCCCACAACACTTTAAGTTCTGTAGTCTCCCCATACAGAGATGTCTGTTTTTCCAGAGGAATCTACAGAAAGAGTAGGAGCAAACCCAAATTTGACTTCTTTATTCATTTGAAAGTTCAGGGTAGCCCAGCAGAGACTGCTATACTTACATCATTTCTGTCATTCTGGCAGGATTTCCAACTCCTTTCAGGCCATGGTGCTTCATGGTGGTCACATCACACACAACAGGACTCTATTGAGATTATCCTCCACCCAAATGAGTCCCTTTTCTTTCCTGTCTGAAACTGCAGAAAGGTCATCTCTCCACAATAAGGCAGCAGCTGCATCCTTCATGGGGTGGGTGTGTGGGTGTGGGGCTCTGTGTGTGTCTGTGTGTGTGTTACTTTTGTGCCAATTCTAATGAATCTTATTTATGGATGACCAATTCATGCTGTGTAGGAACAAACCACATGAAAAACTGAAGGAAAAAAAGCAGGAAGCTGTAAGCAGTTGTGAGAGCAAGTGTGTACTAGCAATTGGAAATAAATGTAAGCTTAAGGAAAAGAAATTATCACCAAGGATGAAAAATGCAGGGCTAATTTTGCAGCTATAGCCTTCTATAACCTGTACTTTTTGTCTTCAAAATACATAATATAGCTTTTTATTAATCAAATGACACAGATTTTGCTAAAGGAGAAATATAGTATTAAGATGCCAGAGTACTGGCAGTTCACAAAGATAGTTCTAAAACATTATGAGAAGCATTTAAAAACTGCCCAACTAGCTGTATTCTTTTCTTAGCTTTTGTTTCTGGATTGTACAACTTCTAAGTCAAATCTTTTTTCCATCTGAAGATTCTTTTTATAGGTGACTCAACTAACAGAGGGATGATGTATTATCTAATAGAAAGAGTGAATAAGACTCTTCAGGAATGGCAGAAGACTCATGATGTTAAATGTTATCACAATATCAATGAGGGGAAAACATTTATCAGTTACTCCTACTACCCCCAGTTCTGGATGAATGCAAACCAGAGACCGACTTTTGAAAAAGCACTTGAACAGCTGCTGCAGAGGTACTGTACAAACTCTGTATCTCCCTTGTTTGTATTATCCTTCTCTTCACAAATGTGTTTAACACATTTTACAATTGAAGTCAGTAAACAATAAAACATAACATGCACAGTCCATACTGTGTGGTTAAAAAATAGCTCAAAATTACATCAGGCCTCTGATCAGGGTGCCAGATACAGTTCAGTGAAATGCTAAGCAATGTAGTTAAAATGTTTGCCATCTGTTAAAAGCAACATGTGTTGTTTTTCTTTTCTGGGTTTCAGATCACGTCCCCTGGAGAACACAGACCAGACCGTATTAATTGTAGGTGGTGTTCAGTGGCTTAATTCCAATCACCTGCAAATTATCCAAAAGGTGTTGAACAGGTGAGATTATGTACTTGGTGTTATTCCAATTTTTGATATGATAAATTATGAGAAACAACAACAAAAAAATTAAATACAAACTTTTAGTTGGTTTTTTTAATAGGCATGTACTTCAATGGCTTTGAAAAACAAAACATGCATTGTCTTTTGATGTGTCTGCTAAGTAAAAGGTGTGTCCTTATTCTTTTTTTCAATTTTCAAAACAGGGAAAATTTATCAAAAATCCTGGTAATTGTCAAATCCATAGGGATGGGCTTTCACCTTCCAGTGGATGGAATCCATTCTCTATCACAGGTAAGCCACAGTACGATTTTAGTGCATTTTCATGGAAGGCTTGTCATTTCAGCATTAATTTTGCTGCCTGGTGTTACAACCTCTGCTGAGCACATTTTAACTGGATCAAGGAAGATTAATATTTGTATTTGCTCATACTGATAACTAATAGGGATTCAAACCAGTTTCCTTGTTTCATGGGTTCTGCTGCAATCAGAGAGCCATTTGAGATGCCATACTTGGTCAGCTGTCCCAAGAACCAGAAGAAGCTCCAGTATTAATCCTGCAGCCAAAATTGAGAGATCGTGCTGGGGATAAGCAGATTGCTCCTCACACCACATTGCACATAGGCCCTCCCCAGGCTTCCTCCATGGTTACTGCTGGATCCAATCCACTTGTCTGGCTTGCACAACTCAATAAATGTATCTTTACCCACCTATGAAGCCAGAACATTACAGAGCAGCTGGAATGTACCAATGAATCCAGCCTGTTACTTGCATGTTAATCGGGTGTTACAGTCAGTTTAAATCACATCCAAGACTCTCAGAGTAACAAATGTGCTCATTTCAATGCGCTGGGTAACTCACTCAAGTAATTATTTTTATTTACAATTCGGACAGTGATTCTCTATTGAACACACATAAAATGCATGGATGAGAAGCACTGGAAGGCAGAAAGGAGTAAGTGATGCCTACCAGTGCTGTGTGTCATGCCCCAGTTATTCCCAGGTGTTGAAAAGAGAAAATTATTACCTTTCACAGATTACGTGCAGCACTCCTTGTGCTCTGGGGACTGGCAACCACAACACACTGCTGTATTCAGCGTGTGGCTTCCTGCTACTCTCACCCTTCTCTTTGCCACAGAGACTGCCCTGTCTGGTTTTGCCCATTCTTTCTTCTAAGTTAGTACTGCCTATCTGCCTTGTCTCTACTGAATGTCTTCTTATTGATTAAAACCATTTTCTTAATTTATCTGGAGGACCTAAATAGAATAAATTAAGGAAACTGTTGTCATAAACATGAAGAAACAGTTCCATAGCTCCTGTCATAGCTTTCAGCAAAGTTCAGTCCTAGGATGAAGAATTTCAATCCAGGGCACGTGGGGCAAGGATAGAGTATTAAAGGCTTCCCAGGACTACTTTTTCTTTTTCTTATTCAATAAATTCACAAAACTCCAGAAATCAGCTACAGTTGATTCTTTTCCCTTTCAATATGGGAATCATATGCCAAATTATCCATGTGGTTTGTATGCTCTAGGCTTCAGGATTACCCCAGCTACTCTCAAAGGCCTTTTGTCTTCTGTGTCAAATCCACTGCCTTGGCAACTGTATGGCTAACTTTTTGTCTATTCTTGGTCTTCCTGAACTATATTCAGAAAAAATAATCTGTTCTTCAGTATAACCATATTTAAGATACCCATGGCCCTATACTCCCTTTTAAGCAACTGCTTCAATGAATTTCATTTGAAGCTGAATTTTTCTTTAAAGGAGCAGTTTCACCATTTGTTACAGACAACTTTGTAATTGCAATTTTTTTCCGGATTACACCTCATATTAGCTAAGTACATGTTAAAATCCATTACCCAGGAATTACATTTTAAACAATCGTGAAATCTTCCTATAAAGGAAGATGCACATCTACTGAAAAGTAATTATAATTTCTGAAAAAAACCCTACATCAGTCTTTGACTAGTAGCTATTTTCACGAGTGAATTTATAGTAATTCATGTCTGTTGTATAACATAATTGCTTATTCAAAATGCATTTTTGCTATTTATTTCCATGATACAATAACTTTTAAACAGTCCTTCTGACAAGACATTGCAATACTTTATCTGGAATGCAGGCAGAAGTGCAAAACTTGTGGAATGAAAACTTGATTATTCTGGATACAGCAAAAAATTTGGGCTATGAAGTGGTTGACACCTTTGTCATCACCATGGGACGTTACAAAGAATTCCTGCAAGGGAAGTGCGGCTGCCATTTCCATGAGGTAATAGTTTACTCTTATATCATTCCCAGGTATTTAAGAAATTTTAACTGTGAGATCTTAGAAACAAAAAGGCCTGTGGTGAGGTTGGCATCTGTCACTCAAAGTTAGGCCTGAATACAAATCGTGGGGATAGCAGTTTGTACAGTGGCATTTGTCCCTCACTGCTCAGAGTGCAAGGCCACCTTGAACTGCTGGCCTGGTGATTCCTTGAAATAAATGTGCCCTTCTGCAAAGGTAATTCATATAAAAGGATGTTGCACAGTTTCCAGGTTCTTGTATTATTTATTATGTGTTGTGTATTTCTGATGAGGCTGCGTGGACTCAGTTTCTCTTTTTACTCAGTCTCACAGGTCTTTGACTGATGCCTTCCTAACTGAGCAGCTCAGCACACTCACATCAAACCATAAGTACAATCAAAATGGAGCTTAAAATTGAAGGACCAATCTAACTGCTATGTATCTGTTTTCCTATGTCTGAGAAAAAATAAACTGGAATAGTTACAGTGATCCACTGTACAAATAGGAGTGTAAATTTCTTATTCTCACTCACACCCATAGTCCTGCTTTCTTGACTAAAATCTATAGACTTTTCTGGGTGTTTTATCAGACTCACATGAGCTCATGTGCCATGCATCAACCTCACAGCTGGTTTCCACCTCAGGCTCCAGAGCAGCTCACATGTTTTCTGGCCAGTGCCACGGCCTCTATCCTGCTTTGGGGCCAACATCAGCAGGTGTGGTTAGTTAGCCAGTCCTTTAATCTGCTCCGCTCCATACTTGAGAGGCACAAACACAGCTCAGCCCAAATGAAGCTGGAAAAGAGGGAGTAAGTCACAGAGTAGATATTTATATGATTGATAAGTAGTCCCATGGAGCAAATGCCTCCCTCCTTTTTATCCAGACAGCTGTATTGACCCTTTTTTATCTAGAACCCAGATGTTGGTGTTTTTGTGGGTCATTGCTGATGGTTGCAATTTCCACAGATCTTATAAGTGAAACAGAGAGCTTCAAAATTGAATATTTCAAATGCATTTTATGGAACTAAGTGGAAAAACAGCAGGGCGTGATCAGTCATCAGCATTTTTCATGCACTCCTCCATCATTTTATATGAGCTCATGTGCAGATTTGGTCTTGCTTCTCTGCCCAAGGAATCTCCCCAAGTGTTTCTGGGGAGGATCAGGGGAGAATTTGGCTCACAGAGCTGTTATTAATGAGGCTTGAGAGGTCATTGTGCCTGACAGAGCCATAGATATGCCCAGTAGAATCCATCATGCACCAAAACCGAGACTTGAAGAAAGCAAAAAGAAAGTCCTTGAGTTCTTTTGATACTTCATTAGTTTTAATAGTTTTGTCATCAGCTTATTTCTGCATCCTGGCAAGTGGAGTTTCATTAGGTGCTGAAGCAGTTTGCACTAGGAAAATGGCATTTTGCCCCCAAGGACAAGAGCCAAGAACACTGTGTAAAACCCCAGCACTTTTCATGTCTTCTGAAACCAGATGAGAAAGATTAAATCTTGTGCTTTGTAGTTTCACTTTCTTTCTCTTAAAAACTGACATTCCCGAAGTCTCAGAAGATGGCACCCCTCTGTAAATGCCATCTGAGCTAAAGCATGGCGGTGCAGGAATGGATGACTGGCCGTTCTGTGCAGTCAGAAAACAAGAACAGAAATGCCTTCAGCACAGAATCACCAGGTTGGAGGAGACCAAGATCACCCAGTCCAACCCATGCCCTAACACCACCTCAACTAAACCATGGCACTGAGTGCCACATCCAATCTTTTTTTAAACACATCCAGGGATGGTGACTCCACCACCTCCTTGGGCAGACGATTCTAGAACTTTATCACACTTTCAGTAAAAAACTTTTTCCTAACATCCAACCTAAATTTCCCTTGATGCAGCTTGAGACTGTGCCCTCTTGTTCTGCCAGTTGCTGCCTGGAGAAAGAGACCAACCCACCTGAGTACAGCCACATTTCAGGTAGTTGTAGAGAGTGATAAGTTCTAATTTAGTTCCGACGAGCTGGCTGAAGAGAAAGCTATTTCCCCTGAATGGCCTGAAAAATGGAGTTCCCCCCAACCCCTTCCAGAGGGTCTCAGGTGACCCTGATAGCATAGAAATGTCCATCTCTGTAGACTCTACAATTTTTACTCAGATTTCTAAGGGATCTAGACTTTCAAAGGGATTATATTGAGCTGGGACAAAATATTTTGCATAACCCTGGCACTTACTGCCCAAACATATTTCTAGTTCTATGCACACATGAAAACTTGATTTTTTATTTACCTCATTCTTTGAAAATACCTATGGAGATTGGTCAGCACTACAAAATTATTATAGAAGCTATTTTTCAATTCAAATTTATTTCCTATTTTAATGGCAGTGAAATCATAATCACAACATAGAAATTAGCAACCCTGGCATTTTTGTATCTTAATCAGTGGCTGGCTGCTGGGCAAACATTAGATTGCATTCCTGGGAGATTATGCCTAACAGGAATGCAGTTTGGGTTATTGGTTCAAGGTGGCATCATTTTGAAACAGTTGTAAGATCTAAGGCACTAATTAAGAAAAATGAACCTACAGTAATTGCATGAAAACAAATAATAGCCCTTGGCTTAACTGTATGAAACTGATCAGAGGATATATTAATTTTCTACATGGATAATTCCTGGTCTGTTTTCAGTGCAGCCAGCTCCCTCATAGCCTCTCTGCTCAGTCTTCCAAGCCTTTGCATGTGTTATTTCTTCACTCACATTTAATTTCATATGATTTATTTCATTTATTATGAGCTTCACTGCATATGAACGTTGATTCTGATTGTTCAGTGACAGTAAATATGCATTATATTTTTAAAAGCTAACATGCTTCTTCATAAATATGTGCATCAATAAATGAATTCTGCATTTTCAAGTGTCTGCTGGGGTTGATATACCAGTTGATGGGCATCAGAGCTATCAAGTTAGCATTTATATACTATTTTCAAAATAAGTTAACCACCTTTTCTGTGTTCTCTGGGTTTGCCACTGCCTGGGCTGAGGTCCTCTGTCCTGCATATGTGCAAGGTTCTAAAGTTTTGTCTCTCTCAAAGTTGCTTCGTTATTCATCAGTGATTGAGTATTCACTGAGACAAGACCTGCAGCATTTCACAGGAGACCANGCTCCTGATAAGCATACCTTTCACTTTCTCACTTGTTAGTCCCGTGAGCATGGTTTTATTTCATACAAGTTGAACACAATAATCCCAGAGCTTTATACATATTTCAGGGGCCAAGATGGAGCATTCTTTGGCACTTAGTTACTGAATCATGTGGTTATGTCAGTGTGGTGTCCTGGGGAGAGGGACGTTAAATTGCACCGTAACTCCCTTCGTGGAGAAACACGACACATGAGGGTTTTCATCTCAACATGGGGCAGGGCCAGGTTTGCATCAAGACATCAGAGTGAGGCATTCTCACTGGGCTCATACCTGAGACGTGTTATATGTGCCCCAAGTGCTTGGTATCAGAGCAAGATTTAAACCTTTTCGCAATTTGAAGCAGTCGTGGGTTTGTTTTTTTGCATGCTAAAAATATACAGACAAACTGTTGAGTGGGAATTTTATTGTTTTAGGTAAATTGTCTCTAGTGAAGACAACAGAGTCTAATACACAAAGGCATTAGAGAGTCAAGCAACAGAGTATAATGGGCCTATGCATGTAGATTTCAAACCTTAAGATCTTGCACTTTAGTTTGTAACATAACGAGTTTGCCATTAAAATACTGTTTACGAGCAACTTGCACCTCAAGGTAAGAGTATCAGGACCTGCTTCATGGACAACTGCCTCAGCATTTCTGCACACACAGCTGTGTATCTGTCTTTCTAGGTGCAGGCAGCAAGCACTCACATATGTCATTTCTTTTGCAGGTGGTGAAATCCAATCCCTCTGAAGAAAGGCCACACATAACAATGACGTTATCGAGGCACTATACCCTGGGGAAATATTTCGGCAGTCAAAGCAAACCATCACAACTGCAGGACTATGCAACAAATTCTCAGTCCCCGTATCATGTCCGAGGTCCAATAAATCAAGTTTATTCTGAAATCCTTCTCAGCAGGCTCTGTGCAAGTAAGAGGGAGTTTGTCAGCACATAGCCTCTCTTGGATATAGCACCAAGGCTAGAGAAGTGCCACTGCCTGAGTGACAATTAAAGGATCACGGTGGATTTATGATATGCTTCCTTGATTGACTGCACGCTCACAAAGAGAGTTCGGGACATGTGGTATTTTTCCAAAAACCTTATGAAATTAAGATATGCCCTGGTGACTCTGCTGTGTGAAAATGGAAGATGGAGGGTTGCAAAGGAAAGAAGAGGGAAAGTTACTTGAACTGTTGCCAAAGACTAGAACAGCTGTAGTTCAAGCAAGTGTGTATTATTGATAGTAAAAAGAGACCTATATATTCACTTGAATATTTGGAAAGGGCTGCTTTAGGTCTTCAGCACTATCTAGTTTTCTATTTATAGAGACACTGCAATATTTGAATGTATTTAGAAACTGACTACATTCCATTTGAAAGACTTTTATTTTATGTGGACAGGTTTCTCTTCCATATCAAACCGTTTCTGTTTAGACACTTGGTTTATAGAATCTGAAAATGTCTATTAGCATTTCACTGGTGATGCTGAGTTTTGAACTCTAGTGTTTTTAGTGAAAACACATCTCTTTGTTGTATCTTAAATGGAACAGATATGTACTCTATTTTTTTGCATGTTCTGAAGCCAATAGGGAGATAGGTTACCTACACTTGAGACTGTTTGTAACTGTCTCAATGTAACATTTAAATATAGTGAATTTGTTAACATAACTTTATTTATGGTCCCAGTTTAGGACAGTGCCCATATGCAGGAAGAATGCTTAGATAAGTGCTTCAATGTCTACCTTGGCCTGTAAGCCAAGCAAGTATTCTTCCTGCATGGAAGCACCATTTCTTTCATGATTTTTTATAAAATACCTGCCAATGTGTGAAGCCAGTACCACAAACGAAACAAAAATCCCCCTTGCAAGCACACTTAAGAATTTCAGGATCTGGTAATTAATCTCTGATAGGAAGTGTGTGATGGGATGGCAGCAGAATATACTGCCAGTATCTCTGGCTTGGCAGGGACAAGACCTTCTCTGCATGCCAGTTTCGGTTCAGACCTTCCCTGAACTGCAGTTTCATGCTGTAGCCCAGCTCCATCCCCAGGGCGTGCAGACCTTCTGTGGGTGGCACCCCAGGGAGAGGCTGTGTTGGTCCCCTGCCACAGTGCTGGCAGCCCACTCTTTCACACTCGTGGTGCCCCATGGGGAACCACACACGGTCTGGGATTAGCAGCTGGGTGACAGGTTAGTGGCAACCCGTAAGACTTGTCCCTGAAAATTATCCAGTTATGGGTTTTTATTCATCCAGTCATGCAGCAGGCAATCAAGGCCACTCTCCCACCATGCATTAGAGAAGGGAGTTTTAACCAGGCAAGTGCAAGTCTAACAAAGGATCTGCTGAGCTCTGCGTCATGCTGCCCTGTCACAGTTTTACATACAATCCTCCACTAGCTTCTGCTTCGGGAAAGGACGACACAAACAATGTCAGGGAATAAACAAATTATAGCAAGGAACTAATCATCAGCTTATTTGCCTTAGTAGCACACAGAGGGGCTACCCTCTATCGAAGTAGGGCTAGCAATTCATGACACAACATTTAGTATTTGCCTAAGATCCTTAAACTCAACAGTCTGTGTGCCCAGCTATAGTTTTGTGAATTTTTGCTCCTTCAGGTAAGATATGTAAAGATTCAGGAGTAATAAGAGGAAATTGTCATGCAATATGGAGTTTGGCATCCTAGGTGATAGTAAATATCCTCCAAAATAGGATACCTAATTTAATAGCATACCTAATTTAAGACACCTCTCCCTATATTGAAAAAGCTCCTAATTTAGACTATGACTTAAAATTAGTGAGATGGTATGATTATCTCTGTTTCTGTATAATATGCTGCTAATTGCTTACAGCAAATATACCCAAATTGGAGTGTAAGGTTTTCTCTGGCATGGAGATCTACATGAAAGATGGGTCAGGAGCTGTGCATAAATACTGAAAATATCAGCATTTGGTTTTGAGCAATATGATTAGCTAAAGAATATAAATGTATGCAAGTTATATAATATATTCTCTTGGGTCTGGAAATCCAGGGCTGCACAACCTTAAAGCTGAAGGATAGAATATCGTCATTAATATTAGTAGATGCAAAATACAGCCAGATGTCTTTGGCATTAAGATGATCGATGAGAGGTGTATTACAATGCTGCTTTTGATAAGATTTTTTTGGTAGCTCATTTAAATCCACATGCTGTTACTGTTATTATTCTGTACACAAATGTTTTTAAGGCATTAACTGGGTTTTTATGTTTGTTTTTTTTAGCCGAAACTTATTGCTGAAGCATCAGCTTAGTGATGAGAAGGAAAGAGCTGACTTTGTTAAACTGTAGTGGATATCGGTGAATGTGCAATTCATCAGTTCTGGTTTCACCACAAAATGGTTTACATGTGCTGTACACCCAGATGTCTTAATGTTTTCCAAATCTTAATATTTTTCAAATGTATTAAGTGTATATTTTCCTGTGTGTTTTCTATTTTTTACGTGTCTATGTACATTAATATGTCTGTACAAAGTCATTGGTACAACTTGCAATTTGATCTTTATTTAAATGAGTTCTTTGAATAAGCTTTTTCCTACACTATGTATGATCCACATAATGGTAGGAATAAACAAAGGATACTAAGCTAAATTTTTGTTATTTAACTTTAAAATATATCTAGTATCTCTAGGTGTGTGAAAGGTGAGAGTTGAGATTGACATGCAAGGATTGCTTGCTCATACACATTAAAATTTATGGATTAAGACAATAAAATAATTATTGCGTTTGAATTTCTGTGAGAGCACATGTTGCTATCTATAGTTTACTCTAGAATTATTATATCTGCTGTGACATTTTGCCTGAATAAACATTGAAGTGTTCCTATAGTCCGTATATTTACCTTAGTCCCATTACTTACCATTAAAATAGCAAAGGACCGAGTTGTCAAGTTGAGTTCCACCTCCTAATACAGACATGAGTGGCCCTGGAATCAGTGATAGGTTTGAAATATTCAGGCTGGGGAAAAAGTATTCTGAGAAGTGGAGTTTCCTGCTCCAGGTCTGCCCATCAGCATGTGGAGCTTGGATCAGAACTAAGGTATACTTTAAGCTACGGGTAGAGAAAGAATGGAACTGCCTTGCAAAATAGATACTCTGATAGACAGAGCAGTAGTCTCAGTTATTATTGCATCCCTTTAGCTGAAGCTGGAGCATGATTTACAGTGTCCACTGAGTTGCAACACCTCACCTCTCATATAACTCTGTAGACATTGAACAGTGAGTTGGGTTAGAGCCTTGCACCATGATCAAGTCCGTCCTAATAAATATCTCTGGAGTAACTGACTGACTTTGGAATAAAAAATATTTCCCTTCTTGTAGGGAAATGCCTTGACAAGTCATCTCTGTCACCAGAGTTGCTAGATTTCAGGGTCCTGAAAGAATGGACTACAAATACAATATTTAGTCTTACTATTAATTTGAAAATTATAATCTTTAGAATAATCTCTTTCACACTGTTAAATACAAGGCATTTTTTTTTTCTGTGACATATTAAAGGGACATCAAAGTAAGTTTATTTGCTTAGTGGGTGGGGTAGTGAGGCATCAAATTACCTCAAGGTTGAAACAACCACTAATAGTTATGCTTCTGTTGCTATGTTGAGCCAAAGAGAATGCTTTGAAGATGCAGATATGTGTGATATTAAGTTGACTGCAGTCCAGGGATCTTTCAGATTACTCTTTTAGAGTAAAGCAATTTTTAGAGGTGCAGTGAACTATTTGGCATAGACTCAAACTGCTAAACAAGTCTCTGTAGGGTCACATGAAAAATATGGTCTTACCTTCTTGTTTGCCTGCTAGCTTTGCATCTGGCTTGTTTTACCTCACTATCTGTACCTGCTCTACTCCGCATCAGCCTTTCTTTCAGATGACCTTAGAAATTTGTGTTTTGTCAGACTAGTGACTTCTGGAAATCTGAGACATAATTGTTGCAAATTCAGTCTGAATCTTCAAAATATGTTTTTGTTAATCCCAACAGCACTAGAGCACAGCAAGGGTAGAGCAAGCCTCTTATTTAGGGCAGTGATTTTCTCTGATGAATTTAAAACAGCTGTGTTGTATTAAGTAGTTAGTTTGCACTAGCACTGAGCTCTTCATGGAGCTTGCCTTTACCAAGCAAAAATCCATCTTTCAAACTCCACTGCCATCTTTACCTGTGTAAATCTACAAAACACCAGAACAGTCTGTGTAAAATGCAGGCATACCTATTTATTGGTGCTGGTACATATCCTGAAGTATTTACTGGTACCTTCACACTGTTCATTGGACAGAAAAGCTCTGACTACACAGTAAAAAGACACTGTGCATTCTAGGCTTACTCACCTGTGATTAGATTGTACTAAAAATAGTGCTACATCTCAGTCTAGGCCAGAACCTGGAGCTAAGCATCCTAAAAAACTACTCAAGTCATTAACTCCAATGGTCAAGATGAGCCTTTAGGGTCTTCTGCAACACAAATTTCTATTGTGATGGACTTCTCCCTTTTCCACGTTTTTTCATCTGACTCTTTGGCCAGCTCTCAGCACCTGTGGGCAGCCCTTCCTGCAATCCCTCAAGCATGTTCAACAGCCTTGGCAAGGGACACCACATTAAGCAGCCCTGAACTGAAGATCAAGCATATGTTTAAATGAAATCTCAACTGAGGTCTCTATAAAATACAGCGTCTATTAAGCATCACTTTCATTTCCTCCAGTACTGAACTCCCCTAATGAGAAGCAGGATTCACTCCCTTTCAGCTGAAACTCAAATACCAAGGTGTTTTCCCAGCTTCTCACAAACTTTTTTCCCACTGCTTGCTTGCATGAAATGAAGGGAGGGAACTGCTCTGCGTTCTCCCACCTAACAGAGTGAGGTGTGTTCACAGAGTCACTGCAGTGGGCATTTCTCTCCCATACCTCATAGAGGGGACAACAGTCCCACAGCAGATGGTGTTTTCAGTAATGTGATTTTTTAATCTGTTTTGAGCAGTGACAGTCTATGTGGGTAAAACAGACAGCTCAGTGTCTGCCAGCACCGCCTGCCCCAGTGCTGCTCTGAGGATGCTGGGTAGATTCTGGGTGAAGACAAGACTGCAGAACCAAAATCCTTGAGTGAGGAATAAGAATGACTCAGACACCTCTTGACAAAGTCAGGGCAGTTACAAAGAGCTCACTGCAGATCAAGCAGGTGAAATTAAAGTTGTCAGGAGCCCTTTAAAGTTAGTAAATTATATGGATTTTTGTCGGGGTTTGAAGACCAGATCTGTCTTCGGCAGAGTTTCTCACTTGCCATACTCCAAATACATATTTTATATTTTCTTTTGTTCTTGTCATCACCAACTTCCATATTTCTGTTATGATTCTGTGGGACTAAGAAGTTTGAAGCAGTATTTCTACTCTGCCTGATAATGATTGTGCAGCCTCCCCAGATGGTGGTCAAATCATCTAACAGATCAGAGAAGTTTCATTACTTCTGACTGTTTTTTCTTCCTTTACTTCCATATGCCAGCTCCAAAGTTTCTTTATATTTACAGAAAACTTTAGTTATGATAGCTCCAATGCCTCCAATGTATTTAAGGAAACCTGCCAATCCCTATTTATCCTAACAGGACGGAAAACACTTTAAGCCTTGAGAACCTGACCTTGCAAGCCATTTGACAATGCAGCACCCAGCATGATCTAGCCCACAAATGGCTTCCTTTGAAATAGAGAATAACAGTTGTGTTCTACTGAAGTTTTCACTGGGGTGATTACAATTTAAACATGATTTGTGTGGACTGATAGGTGTGTTTTTTTCAGCTCAGGGCCTTCGTTGAGCTCTCTTTACAGCAAATGGTATCTATTAGCTACTGCAAAATCCTGTTTCAACATCCTTTGACACTGTCCTGCCCAGTTCTTATAAAACACATACATACAAGGGGATTTACTGCTGATGTTAAAAGGTTAAATCATAACAGGTCTTACTGCTCCACCCATTACTGTTCCCTAAATTCTACATTGCATCATTTCTGTGCAATAACAACGAGTCAGGGTCTAGTAACCTCTAAATGCACAGCTTCTCAGTCTCTAGAACAGTTCAGCACTGTAGCCCTGATGGAGCTACCAAAATAACACACCTTCAGCTGTGAAATGCATACAGCAGAGCCTGCAGACATACTCAAAACTTGCCTGTTGGATCAAGGCCAGCCTGGAAGTCAAGGACAACAGCTTCTAGAGACTGTTTTCAGGCACCAAAACCTGGTTTCCTCCTTAACTCTACATATTTAACAGAGACACTGTAATTATGACTGTGGTCACACTAGGGTTCTTTGTAATCACCACAGAAAGACCAAAATCTGAATTAATCTCTAGAGGTGCCTATTATTTCTAAAATATTGCTTTCTGTAAAGTGAACTTAAAGCAACTCAGATTTTTCTGATTACTGCCTAAAATTTTGTGAGAAGAGTGTCAGTTCAACAGAGATTTGGCTGTGGGGCTCATTATGCAGGTAAGAGATGTTTTTGCATTCCCCTCCTGCTCCTTTACTGCAGGAACTTGTTCACAAGCCCACCACCGCCATCACCAGGACATGCTTTCCAGCATGGATAATGTGAAACATGCTCAACATCTGCTCCTGGAGGTGCTTGTATGTTTAACAGTGCACTGGATCAGAGGGAAGCCAGTCCTGCAGGTGAGCAGAACATTTCATGGTAGTATAGGATATACAGGTTTAAGACCCTTCATTTGGGTAAATGAAGAACAAATCCCCACCTACCACCTTATAGGAGGGCTAGGTGACTGTTTCTGTGGGAAAAGCCAAGCTGACAGGCACCTAACTCCAGGAAACAGCATTCTTTTTCAAGTTTAGAGGTCATATCAGAGATAGGTACTTGGTTGGTGCCTGAGGGCCCCAGGTTCTAGCACTTATTTCTGTATTAGAAGTGCATGGTGAGCCCAAGTAACTTAGGGATTGCTGACCACTACGCAGGAAAGATGTCTAATAGGCATCAAAAAATGAGCCTAACCTTGGCCACATTGCCAATTTTGTCCCGATGAAGAATTTAGTGCCCTGAGCATCTCTCCACACCTCACACACAAATACACCCCCAACGTTACCACTCTGTGTGTGGATTATAGCTGTTTGTGTAATTGCTCTCTACCTCAGTTCAAAACAACACAGTCCAGAAGAGACCTCTGTGAATTGCAGTGTGTAAGCCAAGTTGTGCAATTTCAGGTGGTTTGAGGGGGGCAGCTGTGAGATCACAGTTACGACAGGGGCTGGGTGGTAGCATCCCTGAAGACATGGAGGGGAAGGGCAAATGGAGAGCTGGAGCCAGGAGGGAGCTGACAATCTCTCCACAAGTTAGATGCAGACAAACCACATCCTTCCCCACTGAAGTGCTCTTGGTGGACTTGTCCTCAGCTCCTGGGGTTTAAATGCCTGGCTTCAAAGTAATATTCTTAATGTGAATAAATACCTGCTACAAATACAAGTTTGTAAATGAGATTAAAAGGGTCAGAAGCAGGAACTTCTAAATGTTTGGTAACTATATCTAACCGTGTCTAGGGAGCCTGAGGGACTATAATGAATCTATAAAACAAGTTAACACCTACTCCTCACACTTCTGTTAATTAAAATTCAGTAGAGATGCAAGTAATTGAAATGAGTGATTTGTCACTCCACAGGAGCCAGTCTGGAGTGGAGCGTCTGTCTAGACAAGGCTGCAATTACCACATTTTGTATCTGGTATGCCATCTCCCATGCTCCTCCAGCCTGGGCACTTGGGTTATTTCCTCGGGTGTGAAGGACACAAGTTCAGCCCTCAAGTTCAGTCATTTCTAGTTTTTCTGGACAAACTCTAGGCAATGTTTTGATTGTGGAGAGGTCTGAGTGTGGAGAGGTCTGACTGTGGTGCAGAGCTGCCTGTAAGCTCTCAACCCCCAAATAACAGCACCAGCATCTGCACACTACAGATTATGGTCCTGCAGCTACTGGAAGAGGGTCAGTGCAACAGCACAGCCCAATTTTTGGCAAGCAAAGTGACTGCCATATGCCAGAAAAGGGCAGCACTTGTACATCTAGCAAGACATCTCTTGTTCAAAGAGTTGCTACCTGACATAGATTTGCTTTAGTTTATTCCACTTGGGAATGTAAGATCTAGCCTTGTTCTGTCCACCTTAATGAGGTGTCTGCCTCCTTTTGGGGCTTGGGGAAGCTGGGATGGTCCTGTCCCTTTCCATCATCCTGACCACACATTTTCTGGGATGTTTGTAAGTGAGAACACCACACTGATTGTTTGTTGCCTGGTTCAAGGTTGTTGTTGCCTCTGCTGAGCAAAGCTTTCTACACAGACAGTAGAAGATCTGAGGAGAAAAGTCCTATGGAACATTTAAGTGTTTGACAGTAATTCAGCCACAGACAAGTTGCTGAAGTGAAAAGTATGGCTAATGTCCAAGTGGCAGCGCACTGCAATATAAAATGAAAGAAAAATCAAGGCTTGATTTACAAGGGTTCTGGTAAAAATGCTATGACACAACACTGGTAGATTTTAAATAGGGATTTGTGTCTTCAAATCTTTCACCAAGTAATATTGAAGGACCTAGACTTTTTTTTTTTTTTGATTGTTTCAGATGGAATATTTGTGGGTTTTTTCTCACCACACAACAATATTGATGGCAGCACAAGCTGAAATAGGAATCTCAGGTCCAATCCTGGCTTGTTCATGCATGATATTACTTTTGAAGAAATTACAGATATCCAGCAGAAATTCTCAGTGTTTTTCCAGGTTATTTTTGACAGATTTATAGACAACTGCTATGAAAGCACCTAAGAAAATGCCCTGTTATGGTCACATATTCAACTGCAATCAATGCATCTGCTTACTGGATTCATAAATATTTTATGGCCATCTAGCCAAGAATGCAGATAATGCTGTGTCTTGCACGAAGGTACAACATGTGAATCTGTTCATGTCTTGACTCCTTTCTCCAAATGGTTACATTTTTGTTTGAAAAGATCCCTAAAAAGGTCCTCCAAATGGCCAGAAAATGACAAGCCTCTGAAGCCCAAAGTTCTTCAGATTTGCTCATGCTTTACTTAGGTACACACTCTTTATGAACATGACTGCGTGCAAGGAATTCATGGGTTCTCCTGGCACATCTTGATGAGTCCTGCAAACAAGAAATTGTCATCCTCTTACAAAAGCATTCCCAGTATTTTCCTGCCTTTCTTTGAATATTCCTTACTAAAATCTTTCGGCCTTTCTTTTCCACTTCCATCATTTGTCCTTACTTCTTCATCTCCCAGTCCACCTCCTGTCTATGAAGAAGTGACCAACCTCATTTTTCCAATCTCCACACATGCCTTAGCCTGCTGAGTAGTGTCCAGTTCTCAGCTGGGGAAGCTGTCGTTTTCATCAGCTTCATTTTGAACAAGTGGTGAAGCCGTTGTGAGCAAGATAATGTGCCTGTGTTTACACAGGCCCACTGCATAACTAAAACCTGTTAGAAGCAAAAGTTGTAAGAAGTCAAAAATTAGAATAAGGGGGGAATGCATTTCAGTTTTTCATTTTCTCTTACAAGATCCATCTCCCCCTTCATCTCCCTCATTTTATTCTTCAGCTAATCTCATCAAATCCCTATTTTCATAGAAATGTGTCCTACCTGTCCATTTATCTTTCACCCTCTGTGCCTGGATAGGTAAAATGAAATGGTGTATTTACACAGCCATGTCCTCTTTTTTAGCTGCTTCTAATACAGGGACAGTGTACTAAAGGAAGGAAAGTTTTGTTTTGTTGAGGTGGAGACCTCTGATTTAAATAGGTGGAGCTGTATTCCCGTAACATGGCAGATTTGGGATTTGGTGAGTAAATTGCACCAACTCTCACACTCACACATGCATAAGTGGTCTCAGGAGTCGTATTGTAAAGCAGCCCCCTCGAAACACATCACCTCAGCATACAGCTTTAAGGCTCTTAAAGCTTACTTCTATAAAAAGTTGTTTCCATAGCTCCTGGCCACTTTCTGTAAGTGACAGATTCTGCAGCTAGGGAGTAGTTTTACATCTGATTATATTTTTTTTAAACCCATTTGCTTATTTTTGTAAGGCAGGTAAATTTAAAGTTAATATACAGCCCTTCTATAGCCACAAGTAATACAATGAATCTTTGTCCTCCACAATTGGAGCAGGGATCTGATCCAGTAGACACTTACTGTTAAGTTTATATGATGTAAATATAGTCTGATATAGCTTGATTCAGCTGACATTTATTTTTCTGCCTTATTCATACTGTACAGATAGTGCCATTTATTTCTTGAAAGTAGCAACAGATATAAAATGGAGACCATTTGGAATATTTGCAAGGTTTTTATCATCAGGTCTGAGAATATGTTTCTTTCCATTTTTAATACATATGATTCAGTTAACATTTTGTATTTAGGCTTCCCTTTGAGTTATGTTGCATTAGTTTTTGACATCACCAGTTTCTATAACAGTACAAGTAATTTATTTGGTAAAGATAAGTGATCAGTATTTACTCTCTGTCCCTAAATTCAGCTTATATTTGTGTTTTGTCTTTGTCAATATATTCTTAACTCTCAATTTCTGTATTTACCATAATAAGATGTTAGTGTTGACATTGCTAACAATATAATCTTCAATCTCAAATGTAAAAATAAAAATAGTACATCAAGTTCTTCATAACTGTGATAATACAAAATGTGTGACAGCTGCAATAAAACAATTTATATTGAGTTCTCTTTCATGTATTTTTGCACCTGAATCACACACTCAAGCTCAAGTCTACAATCATGAAAGCTTTTAATCACATGTGCCCATTAAGTTGTACCTCAAAGCACAAGTCAAGTATCACCAAGTCAGTCCAAAAATCTTTCCTGTTGAATCCCCTACATTATTGGCCAGCCTGCTATGATATCCTGTACAGCCTGAGGATAAACAGGAAGTGCACAGACGTACTGGATTTGCATGCTAACCAAGTCAGCTGTGTGGTAATAAAAATAGAAAGCCCCTATGCCTTTCTTCCCCTTTGTTCCAACAGATATTGAAGTGTAACAAGCCTTGGAAAACACAAGATGATGTAAAAATCTGAAGATAGCAATTTCTGGAAAACAGGCTTATTATCCCTTTATTTGGTGTGGACCAGGCCTGTTGTATATCATCATGATGTTTGTCCATGACCACACGGACTCTCTCGGATCCTGGCAGATAACACCTCCCAGAGTGCAGCTGAAGAGGATGTGTGTTCCATTAAAACACAGATAATGGGATGTCTGGCACGGGAAAACAATTTTGAGGAGTAACGTATAGCTTACGCTCCAAGTTCATTATCCAAAAATATTTCCTAATCACTTCTGTAGAAATAGCCACAGATATTAAAAAAAAATCAGCAGCAGCAATGAAGCACCTGTCAGACTCTCACATGTAAAACTACCAAGCACAGCTGGGGCAGAGCAATGAGCCCAAGCAAATTCTAATGTAATTGCTGAGGATAATTACAAAATAAAACAGATTATATTTACAAAAATGAGAAATTAAAGGACTTGATGGTCCTGTCTGTTGTCCTTCACTACCTAAAAGGCAGTAAACTTTTGAATCAAAACATAATTAAATTTTCTGATCAACAACAAGGGTTGAAAGCATTTGCTGTGAGTATATTGAAACTATAGAAATATGCTTATTTCTAGACACAAGATGTCATTAACTTGGTTTTGAGGCTGCAAGTAATTTGTTCATTCAAAAGAGAAACTCAATACTGTGTGCACTATTAAAAACAGATATTTATGGCACCACAGCACTTAATTTTACAGCTGTGTTTGTGAGCTCCTTTACACTTTGTCTGGGGAACCTTTCACATACCCTAGGAACTGCAACAAGCAAGAGATTCCAGGCATCTGGGCAGCAGCCCTGTCTCTGCAGGATGGTGAGGAAAGGCAGAGGGAGTGACAAATTGCCCAGCTCCACTCTCAGAGTCAGGATTAACCTCTGCACTCTTAAGGCACTGGGATGCTTCCATCAGAGGTGTTTATGGAGTCCTGGCATGACCTGGATGCTCCAGGGCAATACTGGGCCATGTACCTCCTCTTCCAGCAAAGACTTCCTGGCTGTGCCATCTCCTGAAAGGGGCTGGGGTGGAGGCTGCCTTGCCCCACTCTCCAGGATGAATCCCAAGGTATGATTATACTGCCCATGCCATGCTAAGGAATACTGATCTCTCCTCAGAGGAGCAGGGGAAATTGTAGGTGCTCAAGCTCCACGCTGCCCCATTTTCACCTGTGGTCACTGGAGGTTTTTGCAATTGTTGAGCTGCTCAAACATCTCAGAACACAGGAGCAAAAGGAAGTCTTCAAATAAATAATTATAAGCACAGTAGGAAACTATCAGTGGGAAAGACATAAAAATACAAACAAAATCCCCAAACAACTCAAACTATTCCCTTTTATGCCCATGGCCTTAACTTTTGATTTAGATCAATGCTATTACAAGGTTGCTGAGATGTCAAACCCCAGCTACTGTGATAACTTGCCAATTTAGCAGAGTTCAATTAGTTGGGGACAGCCTAAACCCTGTAGACTTTGGCATCTTGCCCATGGCTACACACATTTTAAACCACAGCTACCCTGCCTCATGCAACAGTGGAGAAATATCACAGCTGCAGGAATATAATAAGGGCAAGGTTTCCAAAGCTGAAAGACTTTCTTTGACAACAGTGTTAAAAAATTTAAGTGGGTTCAGATACTCCAGTGCCAGGCCCAATCATACAAAAAATTGTTAGAAAGAGAGAAGAAGGCAATCACTGAGGAGAGGAAATAAGGAAGTGGCTCAGGAAACAGGTAATATGTAACACTGACTTAGCAAGATACAGTGAGATTCAAAGAAGGATTTGATTTTTATCATCTAACCTAATCAAAATTTTTGACAGTCTGTTAAAACCTGCTAGTGCAAGGCATCCTGTAGTCATTTGACATTAAAATGAACATTTATGAAGGGTCAGATTGCCCTCTTACTAGGGAGTTTCTTGCACCTTGATTTTTGAGATTTTCTGTGATCATTACCAGTGAAGAGATACAATTTTACATGGGCCTTGGATTATCCACAATGTAAACATCTAAGGTTTTAATTCTTTAATATTTTTAATTTTTATCAGTCAAAAAGTGCTAAGTGGGAATGGGGCAAGATGTGAAGCAAGGATTATTGGGGATATAAAGAAAAAAAGATGAGACACAAGAGATTTAATTCATGCACTGAAATGGGAGCGATCATTGAAATTGGGAGGGGGAAAGTGTGTAATGAATTATTTGAATTTGTTACCACCACACCATGGGTAGAAAGGGACTATTTCTGTGCTTTTTGACACAATACCATTCTTTCACATTTCTTCCTAAGCTTCCTCTGTTTAAACTGGCCTTGTAGGTAAATTGACATGTATGGTGCAAGTAGTCTGATCACTGGACCAAATGCTTTGCAAATTAGGCACACATCCATACCTCGATGAACGAGAAGATAACAAACAGAGCTTTGTAGTCCAACAGTTACAGAGTAGATTCTTCTGTTTCTATCATTATCCTCACTCAAACGATAAGTAGCTCATTAGAAGTTGAATTAGCAATAAGAAACCAAGGACCTGGTCGTGGTTTTGATGATGATGTGCCATCTGACACCAGAAAATTAAATAGGTCTCTGAATGTCAGTTCTGTCATCACAGGATGGCAACAGTTCTGTGTGTGTGAACCATGTCTATTAGGAGATGTAATAAAATCATCTATGAAAGAGTCCAATGGAAAGTGTTAATGCAAATTATCATTTGGGGCAGGACTATAAATTGAGTTGTAGACAGCAGTGATCCTAGGGGACCAATTCCCCCTCCTTCCTCTACCTGTATTATACCTAAGATTCCGTGACCTCCTTGGGAGCAAGCATGCACCAGGAACAGGCAGGAGCACACACACACACAGAATATCTTATCCTGCTTATCCCACGAACTTCTGTATAAAGCTTACACAGACCTCAGCAAAGCAGAGGTGTTACATCCTTAGTGGAGCCTGATACAAAACTAAATAAGGAATACCTACAGATGTCCCCTCTGCACTGAAGTAATTTGGATTCTTCCATGCACTTGAGCTACTCTTTTTACCAAACTCCACAATTACCTCCTACAAGTTCTGCAACACCAGCCAGCAGCACGAACTCTAATCTCATACACTTCGTCTAAAAATAAAAAACCAAAAGTTTTAAATTATTTTGCTTTAAGTATGAAGAAAACATTAAAGAAACTTTAAGTCAGTGACAAATTCCTTTTTTTCATTATATCCTGTCTCTAAGAGCATCTCTCACCATCCTCAAAACAACCAGGGAAATTCATTGATGGCATAAAGGTGCACTGTTACCAAATACAATTTTACTACTAATTTTAGTTTTTAATGGTAAGTAAGGTCTGGGTGAAATCAGGATTAATAAATGGATTTTATTCCCACATCTTTCACACTAGGCTTTGAAGCCTTTACAGCATTCCCTTGATGAATTTTACTTAATATTGGTAGGTTGAAAATATTTCTCTGGAGTAACTCTAGAAAATACCTACATTTAGACTGTCCATGTCAGAGAACAGAATTTCCCAGCAGCACTTCAGAAGAAACCCATACCTACTTCCAGGATCCCCCCAAAAATGAGCAATCCAAAAACACTTGTGTAAATTTTGGTAAGCCCAGGACATTACCTTCAGATTTGTGACCACAGGAAACAGCAGACTCTGAAGTTAGACTGAGTCCTCTCTTCCTAAGCCCCAGCTTCCTGGCAGCACATCACCAGTAGTGTAGGTTGCCAGAAGACCTGCTCAGCAATCGATTCAGCAACTGTCTGGAGTTATGGGCTCCAGAGAGCTTAGGTTTCTTCTGGATCCTTTGGCAAAGACAGAAGGGATTGTGAGAAGCATGCATGCTCTTTCCTCACCTTCCAGGTACTACTTCTCTCTTTTTTTATATATCCATGCACATAGAAAATGTGTTTCTGTATACTGTCTTGTGCAGCTACTACAAACACAATATTCAGGGGCAGCTTTGGAATCATTACACGTTTGTGAGGTCTGTTTGTGAAGTCTCCATCTGACATCTGGATCCAGCTCCATGCTGCTACTGGATGCACTTTAGCTGCTGTCTCAGCCATTTGTGAGCTCAACATGCTAGGTCTGAATCAGCAACAGTGTGTACTTTGACATATGAATATCAAAATGAATAATACACTGATAACAACAATAATGTTAAACCTCTGGACAAGAGGCAGAGGGATCTTGGAGGGCTAGGTAGGGGAGAAGGGGCATCTCTGTTTTCCTCTCCTAACTTCCCTTATACTGCCAGCCTGACCTTATTGAACTCCTGAGACTTGTCCATAGACATCCCCTGACAGAGATGCTGCTCTGTGGGGCAGCACTGCACCAAGAGCCCGAGGACCCCTGCCCCAAAATCCAGGGACTCGCTGCACATCCCTCCTCATGTCCCTTCTCACGGAGGGTACAGCACTCTCACAACCCCCGTGGTGCAGTGGCTCTGCTTGGGTACCACTATTTTGCCAACAAGGTTCCAGTTCCTTCAATGCAAGGGCTTGGGACATCTGCAGCTCCCAGAGTGATGGCACATCATGTAGCCAAGCACTGAGGGGGATTGAAAGTGTGCTTTTTCTGTTAGAAGTACAGATTTTGAGCTTGGTCACCACACGTGGTAAATGTCATAGCTGAAGGGATAACCTGGTACAGGTTTTCCTTTGCTCGTTTTTATAAGATGAGGGGATAATCACCCCCTTGTATGTACAGGTAGGATAATGCAGTTTATTCTGTCATAATCATGTCTCTGATGGGCATCAGAAGTTCTAGGACAAGGAAAATAATTTGAACAAAGCTTTCAAAAGCGGTGATCTGTTTAGGGGAAGTTAACTTTGTATGTACTTACATCTAATAAGATGGCAAACCTTGATTATAGTGAAAGCACTAGCCACTATCTTTTTAAAGAGATAATTGGCCTATCTCTGAAGCACATTATCTGTGAAGTGAAACTTATTCACACAGATTCTGTGCCACAGAGTATTTCTTTATGTAACAGTGAATCATATCTATGTATATATATATATATATGAAATTGACTCTGTCAGGATCACATTAATTTTCATTAAATATGACATTAATAAATGTCTAGTCATGAAATACAAATCTGCTTAGACACATTTCTTTTTTTTTTTTTTTAACCAACATTTGATTATCTTCTTTTTAAAATAAAAAAATGTGGGCATTTTAGTATGAAGGGCCACAGATAGCCCCAGTATGGCCAGAGAAAGCAAGATAAGCAGCAAGTCAAATTTATCTTCCCTCATTTATAGTAAATTTTTTCTCTGAAGCTTGGCACTCGACCTTGGCTTGGATTCCTCTTCACTGTCCCTGAATCCCACTCATGTTGCTGTCTGTGATGGAGTGAATGGTCTTCCAGCACAGAGGACTCTGAAGCATCAGTGAATTAGAATTACAGACTTCAGAAACATTTGGCAAACTACAATAAATTTTGGTAGATCAGCAAGGCATTTCTAAATTGTTCCCCTTTGCAGGTTTGCAAAGCATGCAATGTGCAAAGTAAAGTGTTTGCCCTTCCAATCTCAGTAGCCAGCTGACCTACACGCAGAGACAGAGCTCGGGACTAACAGAAAGAGTACTGCATCTGCTGCCTTTGCCTGGGGAAGACTATTGCTGGAGGGAATAAAGCAAAGGAATGGTGTAAATAGCAGGCAGGAAGCTAAAAGGCAGGAGAAGGGCAGAGGATGGGGACCCGGTGGGGAATCCGGCTGTGACAGCAACAGGGGAGTGGTTGTAAGGGAAACAGATGGGAAGAAAGGCAGATGGGAGATTAGGATTCAAACACATAGTAACCCAAACTTCTTTAAATCAGATGGAAATGGAAAAATGTAGTTTGCTTCCAGTCACTGCTAGAGATTGAACTGGATGATCTCAAAAATCAATATTACAATTAATATTACTTTTTGTTTAGCATTAGCCCTACAAATTGCAAGTGTTTCACTTTACAGTGTATATGATCAAAGGGTTTCCCTAACTAGATAAAGATGATTGTAGCAAAAAATGTACATAAAATCAGATCCCCATAGGAACCCAACAGAAGGGTAATTATTTATTTATGGGGCTATACATGAAATGCTAGAAATAGGATTGGAATTGTTGAAATCAATATTTCTCTAATATAAATCTTACATTGCTATTAGCATAAAAGACTCTGTAGCTACTACAGAAAAATTCACATATAAGAATTTAGGACCAAAAGATCCATATTAGCTTTAAAAAGTTAAAAAAAAAAAAAAAAAAGCAACAACAAAATCAAAACAAATAAATAACCACAGAGAAGAAGTTTCAAGTTTCAAGAACCTGCAGGAAAAAATAATTTCAGAGTGGATGATAAATGCATAGAGCAGATAAAGGAGCACATAAGGAATCCACGTCTCCTATACCAAGGCTTTGAATTAACTTTAGAAGATGAAGCCAGGAAGCAGCAATGAGGATAAAACGAACCATGTGTCCTGGAATAATTAGATAATTCCCTGACACAGCCCACACATTTTGGCTGTTTCAGGCCTGTTTCATGGCTGGTTCCCTGAGTTCCAACGTCCTTCACCCATTTCCCTTACTTTAGTCTAAGTTCCTCTGCAACCACAAGCAGATGTTCTCTAGACTAAAATTCAGAACAGAGAAAACAAGTTATATTGAACGGTTTAAATAACCAGTGGGGTCATTAGCAATCTGCCCAAAGTTGGTGATGCTTTGGAGACCCTTTGAGAGCAGATACACGAGCATGAGGTAAGAAGGAAACATCATTTTATAGATCTAAATATACCACAGACTGTGCTCTTAAAACATCTCAGCACATTCGTGGACAACAAAGGCAGGGAGAAAAACACATCTACGTGATGATTTCCCAAGATGTTGTACTCTTAAAAATGTTCATTTGTCATTGAGATGATTTATTGTGCTCTTCACTTGGAGCTATTGTCAGTCAACAACAGCTATTTCACTAATTTACAACCGTGTCAAATCAAAGTTTTACAGATCTGCCATTTAATCCAGATTATTTTTAGTGCAGGTGTTTTGCTTACACAGAAGGAAGCAGCGATATATTGTGATCAAAGAGGACTTGAAAGTCCAGAGTGCCAACACCAGCTCTCCATCAGGTGCTAGCTGACTCCTTGGCTTTTAATGTGTAACTAACGACCAACAATCGAGGTAGCAGTTGATAAGACTGTCTCACTGAAGTTAACAGGAATGAAAAAACGCTGTCCTAATGAATACTGATGCTGACTCAGTTAATACTGCTAAAGCATCATAAAATTTGAACAAAAAGTGTGGGGAACGTTATGATCTATTAACACCATTCCTCTCATTTCTGCGGATTAAATCCCTGCAGACCTACGCGTTCCTCTGCCCGCAGTTCCGCTCTGCCGCACCCGGGCCCCGCTACAGCCCTGGCAGCGGCTCTCGGCGCCTCCCAGCCCAAGAGGCAGCTCCGCAAGGCGCGGCCGGGCACCGCGGTGCGGAGCCGTGCGGAGCCGTGCGGAGCCGTGCGGAGCGGTGCGGAGCCGTGCGTTGTGGAGGGGACCCGTGCGGTGCGGTGCGGAGCGGAGCTATGGGGAGCGGTGCTTTGTGGAGGGGACCCGTGCGGTGCGGGTCTCGGTGGAGCAGAGCCGTGCTTTGTGGAGGGGTGCGGTGCGGTGCGGGTCTCGGTGGAGCGGAGCCGTGCTTTGTGGAGGGGTGCGGTGCGGGTCTCGGCGGAGCAGAGCCGTGCTTTGTGGAAGGGTGCGGTGCGGTGCGGGTCTCGGCGGAGCAGAGCCGTGCTTTGTGGAAGGGTGCGGTGCGGTGCGGGTCTCGGCGGAGCAGAGCCGTGCTTTGTGGAAGGGTGCGGTGCGGTGCGGGTCTCGGCGGAGCAGAGCCGTGCTTTGTGGAAGGGTGCGGTGCGGTGCGGGTCTCGGCGGAGCAGAGCCGTGCTTTGTGGAAGGGTGCGGTGCGGTGCGGGTCTCGGCGGAGCAGAGCCGTGCTTTGTGGAAGGGTGCGGTGCGGTGCGGGTCTCGGCGGAGCAGAGCCGTGCTTTGTGGAAGGGTGCGGTGCGGTGCGGGTCTCGGCGGAGCAGAGCCGTGCTTTGTGGAAGGGTGCGGTGCGGTGCGGGTCTCGGCGGAGCAGAGCCGTGCTTTGTGGAAGGGTGCGGTGCGGTGCGGGTCTCGGCGGAGCAGAGCCGTGCTTTGTGGAAGGGTGCGGTGCGGTGCGGGTCTCGGCGGAGCAGAGCCGTGCTTTGTGGAAGGGTGCGGTGCGGTGCGGGTCTCGGCGGAGCAGAGCCGTGCTTTGTGGAAGGGTGCGGTGCGGTGCGGGTCTCGGCGGAGCAGAGCCGTGCTTTGTGGAAGGGTGCGGTGCGGTGCGGGTCTCGGCGGAGCAGAGCCGTGCTTTGTGGAAGGGTGCGGTGCGGTGCGGGTCTCGGCGGAGCAGAGCCGTGCTTTGTGGAAGGNGGGCCGGGGCTGCCCCGCTGGTCCGGGGTGCGGGGCCGGGAGCCCCGCGGGGCGGCGGCGGGGACCGTCCGTGGGGACCGTCCGTGGGGACCGTCCGTGGGGACCGTCCGTGCGTCCCGCCGGCAGAGCCGGGCACGGGCGGCACCGCCGCCGCCCCGGGAGGGACCGCAGCCGCACGGAATGCACCTAGCAGGCGCAACCTGCCCTTGTCTTTGCGACGCTGTTGTTGCTTCTCGTAATTTTTGCATAGTTTGTCCGTGGATGACATTGCCCGTCCACTTAACTATGCTGAAATATTGTTGTTCTTAGATTTAGGTTGGGTTTATCCCCTTGTGTCATAGTTACTAAATGAGTGGGCTTATGACATAGTATTTCAAAAAAGTCACTTGCAGGTAAAAAAGTCTGCTCAGCACACCAAATGCAATGTGAAATGCCTTAACATGTATCGTATGTGCTCAGTTATGTGGTATTGATCAGCACAGCAAAACCAAAGCTGCTTTTTTTTTTCCTTGCATGAAATAATTATGGAATTGCTGGAATTTCCACTGAAACAAGGATGGGGTTTTTTTGTATCGAATGTCACACCAAAGCTTTCCTGCAAATTTCAAGGATTCTGCAACTTTTTTAGCTCCATGGTCACTGATTGTGTGATGGATGTGACTTTAGGTATTGGGGTACTTCACTTGGTGTTTATGCAGTCTTCACTTTGTACTAAATCAGTGTAAAACCCCCAAGCATTAATCGTGAAAACATAAAGTAAGGAATAAAAAGTGACGCATATTCCAAAAATGAAAGGGAAAACAAGAAATTGAGAGAAGTTTTCCCCACGGTATGGAGCCACAGGCACTGTATGTTAGTCCTTCTGTTCAACAGGAAGGACTGTTCCTGAGGACCCCTAAATGAGTGGCACTGCTCACCCACAAGGCTTCACTAGTGTGTGCTGTGGAAGCCTTTTATGATGGTACCAGCACCACAGACTAACAGACAAACAGGAACTTTCCTGCCCATGAACTTGGGAGACTGGAGATAAATCGTTTTTACAACAGTGAAAATTGGCCCATTTCAGTAAAATTTGAGCTACATTTATTGATCACTCATTGATTTTCAATTTTCTAAGAATATGCCTTGCTTAACGCAGTTTAAAGCTGTGTGCCACATTATGCCAGGAGTTTCAGAGAATGGGACAGGCGTTAGAAGCCCATGCAGGTCCCTCCATGATTCTTCTGATACATAGTCTAACAAGTAAAGGCCTTTCCTGCTGCTGTCTTTCCCACAGCCAGCTTATTCCAGGAAAAGCACATGGCCTAAATCTTTGTGCCAGCCTGATTTCTGCCTGGTTTAAGATTTTTGGGGCTCTTTGCTACCTTTGTGAATTAGAACAACATCAATGTTTGCTAAATTTAGCATGAGGTAAGTTTTGGCCCTATACCAAAGTAACCTGGGATTGTGACAGGTTCTCTGAGATTTAAACTAACCTTTTCTTCTTCAAATCAATATGAATAGTGAAACACAGAGTGGAGAGTAAGGGGTTTGGAATGTGGTTAGTTTGGGGGTTGATTTTTTTATTTATTATTAAGACTTAATTGACTTGAAAATTTCTGTGGCAAATAAAGTTCCTAACCAGATTTAGAAAGAAATTAGAAAAAATTGCATGGTATAAGTAGGGAGAAAGAGCACGATTGATAGCATAGTCATATGAAGAGGCCCTGAAGTCATTTTGGGATGTGAAGATCCACTGCTTTGAGCAAGTTAACGCTACAGACCAAGCTGTGATGACTTTAAACTTGTACCTGTTCCCTTTTAATAATCATCTGGCTGGTAAAGGCCCTGTGCACGGTGCACAGGAAGGTACGGGAGGCAGGCACGGAGTAACGTTCCCGCGCCTTGCCGTGCAGGCACGAAGGAGACGGCGTTCGTCTCGGCGGTGGCGGCGGCGGGGCTCGTGCACTCGGTGACGCGGTCCTGCAGCGCGGGGAACGTGACCGAGTGCTCCTGCGATGTCACCCTGCGCCACGGCGGCTCGGCCAGCGAGGGCTGGCACTGGGGCGGCTGCTCCGACGACATCCACTACGGAATGTCCTTCAGCAGAAAGTTCCTGGACGTGCCTTTCAAGAACGTCACGGGCAGGAGCGGGAGCGGGCTGGTGGCGATGGACCGGCACAACAACGAGGCTGGGAGGCAGGTAGGTGTCATTCAGGTGTGGCAGCACCTGCTTGATCGCCTTCATTGGCAAAATGGCACCAGCCAAAGGAGGCGGGTCCTGGGCTGCAGGGATTCACGGGGCCAGTGGCAAGAACAGCAGTAACATCACCAAAGAAAGCATGGGCGAACTCTGAATCAGAGCTGGTTTCAACCAACTCACCTCTGTCTGTCAAAATAATATCCACAAAATAAGTAATAGATCTGCAATGCTTAAATAGTATATTTGTCTTAATTAGATATTTGATATTCAGTTGCACACTGGAAGTAGTTCCATTATCAGTATAATACAATATAATTTTTGTCACTGATTATTCTGTTACTACCATGACCTGCATTTTTAATTCTCTCTAATACTGAATGAGAAGGCCAGCTGGACATAAGGCCTCATTACTCATCCACAGTCTGCAGTCCACACCCGAGAGTGCAAGTTGAACATTGTTCAGAGGGGAAATCAGGAGTTAAAATTTTCTTTTAAAACATGGGATAGAAATGGCACCTCCAGAGTAGCTCACTGGTTAGGACATGCATCAAAGAAGTGAAAGGAGACTGACTTTGGATGGCTTTTCTTCCGCCCAAAGAACTTCCAACCTAGGGTTGCTGAGGAAAAGTGTGTGTTTGGCTGTGTGACATTGGATTCTCCTTCCTGTCCTGAAGAGGATTTAAAATGGGGGAAGAAATAGCCTATACAGGAAGATGTGAACCTGTAAGCTAGTGCTTGGAGCTTACATCTGGGATGGCAGAGATCTGGATTCTGGTTTTTCCTTTAAAATTACTTTCTTTCCTTTACCTTGGAGATTTTAACTTTCTTTTTAATGGCTCTCTCTGGGGCCATAATACTTTTAATCTGTTCTGCTCAGTGACACAGCTTTAACTAAAGGAAAAAAAAAAGGGAAAACCTCTGGTTTTGACTACACATATTGATGGGCTCTGTTGTAACTCCAAAATTTCCTGTAGCTAGAAGCAGCATCAGTGGATTTTACTGTAAACAACTTTCCTATCTGCCATAGACAAGGAATAGCCATAGTAAGCCATCATAAGGGCTATGGTGGTATAATTGAAAATACCTTTAATTTGAATTTTTACAGGTAATATGTGTTATTTCATTTAAGCTATGTAGCTGGAAAAGCAGAAAGTCTTTCAGATGTCTCCCAACCCAAACCATTCCTTGATTCTATGGTACTATGACATAGACCCTTTTCATAACTGAAGTAGATGAAGCAAACTTTAAACCTAAGTAAATGCTGAGAACAGTTACTGTGAGTTTAAATAGATGCCAGTCAGCTAAATCATCTCCGAGGAAAGGTGATTGGTATCTTGTAGTAGGAGATGTTAATAAGAGGAACAGAACATTAAATGACTATTTCCTTAAAGAAAGACTGAAGGGTTGTTTATCATGTTTGTAGAGCGAGATAGTTAAGGAAGAAATGTATAGTCAGCTTCCATGCATAAATATTTTGTAATTTAATGGCAAAATGTAGGATAAAGCAAATATTTTGGTCACTGTCCAGAATGAAAAAGAATGTTTACTGTTGGTACTTGGGATTTCTAGAAACAATATTATCTGAAGTTTTAGCATAACTCTTCCTTTTTGTATTTTCAAGTTTTAACTAGGAGATGCTGAAAAATGTTGCCCTTCATGTTTTGGGGGTTACAAGAAGGATGTTTTGATATCTTATGACCTTTTGTAATAAATACGATCATGTATAGTTTGGTGTCTTGCAAGAGCAGTCTTCCAGGGACAATACTTCTGTGTTTGTTTGGAGTTAGTAACAGAATTGGTATGTGCAGAATTCTCTTGTTTCTTTCCTATTTCAGTACAAAATGTTATTTTATACTTCCATATCTCATAGTTACCATATCAACATATAAAAATTTTAAAACTCTGTGTGTGTTGAGTTGTCCACTAATCTGACTCTCAGAAGAGTCAGATTGCATCCTTATTCTGCTGCAAGATAAATGTTCATCATCTTTTAGCACAGCAATTTTCAGTACTTAGATGTGCATATGTGATTTGAGCTCTTCTGGTCCTCATACAAAAATATGTGGGGAGTCAGGCACTATGGGTTGACTATCATTGTATTAGTATTATTTTACTGCTGGAAAAATTCTGCTCACTTTTCCGCTTGTGGAAATTTATTTGACGTGGGACTGGTGTTCTCACATTGAAAAAGCCTGCCTCATCGGAGAGTTTGTTCTTACTGATACTTGTGGATGGGTAAGAGACTCACTAACAGTTTGGAACTGTTCTAAGTGCTGCACCTCTGGTAGGACGTGCTTGTCTTCATGAATAATCATACTAATTCTACCCGTGGCTGAAATTGGGACATTTGATTACAGGCATTGGTTCCTGTTACAAAACAAGTACTGGCAGTCCTCATCTCACAGCTGAGAACAGTGCCTGCAAACAGAAAGCTTCACTTGGAGATATTAAGCATTAACTGGCATTAGAGGGTATGCAAACTGTGATTTGCATTGGAACTCTTCTTTGCTGAAAATCAGTCTCTGCTTGCTGCCCATCTGTCTGTTCCAGCCACAGATTCCCACCCTGAGCTGCTCCCTCTGTTAATTGCATTGGATCAGTGAGATAAAGACAGTTTAAAAATTATCTTCCCCTCAGGTTTGTTTTTTAAAAAGAGCAGTGTTCATCCCTGTTCATCACTTAACCCTGCACTCTTGTTGTGCTTGTACCACCAAGGCTGAGTGGCAGTAGGGCCAAGAGGAACTGCTCAGATGAACTTGTGGGTGACCACAGTGCTTGTGGATCCAGATCGGTTCCACAGAGATCATTTCTTACACAAGCTATCGGTCAGTTCCATAACCCCCCTAAGAAAGCCTGTCACAGCTTGCTGAGAACGACACATCTACCCACTAGGTTTCTGTAACAGTGCTCCTCTGAAGTTCTCAGTGAAATTTTGTTTCACAGGGAGAATCCTCTCACTATTTCACGAAGAACTGAACAGATTCTCCATATGAATCTAAAGTGTGAAACAGAACACTGGTTGTGGAGTCAGCCTGGAAGTGGTGGTCCCAGAAACTGCACCCCAGTCCCTGTGCACTGCTGGGACACAGGTGTGTGCTGCAGCTCTGTCCCACCAGAAGGCCACGTAGGCACCATCTTAGGTTTGCTTGCAACACCAGGAGAAGATGCCTAGTCCCTAAATTTTGCCAGATGTTCACTCATGGGAGTTTTTTCATTGAAGTTCTCATGGCAGACTGAGATCCAATGGCATGTTCTGTGATCAGACAAAGCAAAATGTCACCTCCCTGTGCTGGCAACCCAAAGTATATTGGAGTCCAGGCTGAAAATTTGCCCATCCCAGCTGCTGGGAAGCAACACACTGAATCACATTTGTAGCTCTTGCATTCAGCTGATCATCCGTACACTGCTAATGAAGGCTGCATTTTTATATTTTGATATCAGTCTGAGACGTCAACATCACTTTCTGCTCCTGTTTCAAAACTCTGTCTCCCTCTATTTTTGTTTAGTTAATCCTCAGAGAAAGACTCTGAGTGTCATCTACTTGCCCATGTGGAAGTAACCCTTAGCACCTAGAAGACATGTCCAGAGCTTCCTCTGACAATTTCTGGATCCTTCTGCCCTTAGTAATTACCTTATTGTACTGCAGTGAAAATAAGGATTATATGCGCACAATATGATTTAAAACTACTTTGGAATTCTAGTTACTTGATTAAAATAGCAAATCATTCAAAGCTGGGAAAATACTATTAAATCCTCTCTATTTTTAAGGTGTGTGTAAAATTTATCTTTTGATATTGTGTTTCTCTTTTCCTTCATTTTTTCATTAGGTCATCTGTCTTCTGACAGACTTTTTGTCCTTGAATTTTAAATTCTCATATGCTTCAATTACTGGTACATCTTAATGATTAATATTCTGACAACCCAGTGATTTCCTTATTGACAGATTCTTGAGATATGAGCACAAGGTCAAGTCTGTCTATTAAAGAGAAACTAGTCTGTGTAGAAGAGATGGTAAGTATCTACCAGTACTAACTAGCAGTTGATTTGCCACTGAAAGAGTCTGTGTGCTCTGGGGTGAGAGTTTGCTTGTTGCAATGTTCTTATTTCTTCCAGTAGTGCAGAAAAATCTCCAACTGCAAAAGCAGCCCACAGCATGTGGAAGTATCTCCTGTGCAGGTGCACCTCCTCACCAGGTTTAGTTTGGCTGTTCTAGGTCAGGGCATGCGCCTGCTCTTTCTTGCTAATGTTTTTTGTGAATGTCTTGCATATTTGGCTTCCACAGTAACCTCCACCAACAAATAGGTCCTGTTTATTCACCAAAGATGTGACTCCAAGCAAACACTTCGGTCATGTGTTTTTTTAATGTTCGTAGAGATTTATGCAAATGCCAGCTCAGGTTTGTATCAATACTTTTGGGGAGATTGTGTAGGCCTCAATGCCCACTGAAATCAATGGAGTAACCTTGCTGGACTTATCCCAAACTTCAGTGCCCACAGTCACCACGATGAAAAGTCCTAGGTTAGCACACAGGTTAGAAATAGCCCATTTGATTTGCCCTATGCCTTGACTGGTTTTGGAACTTTGAGGAGGGTGTTTGTGCTGCCTGAGCTACCAGTACGAAGTCTGGGACTTGAGTTTATTTTGGTCCTGCAGAGGGCCAGTGGGGCTCAGTAGGATTTCAGGTCTCAGATCTCACTGCAGAATCAAGGCTCAGGAGCTGGCACAAATGAAATTACTTTCTCAGGGGCAACCAGAGGAGGGTGTTAGATTTGTCTTCTGTTTTTTTAAATCAGTTTGAGAAAGACATAGATTGACAGCAGTTAATATTTGTGAAGGCTGTGGGATAAGTGAAGGCTTAGGATGAAATTTAATAAACATTGTGTAGTTGGGGTGTTGGTTTTTTTTTGTTTTCCCCATGTTTTGCTAAATAGTTGTTCCTCCAAAGAGGATTAATTTGAATATGCATTGGCTTTGATGCATGAGAAGTTTCAAGACAAACTTATTAGGAGTTAATTTAAAATCCACACTTACTGTTATATTTCCCAACTGCTCTGATTGTGGAAATTAAATATGGGAGGAAAGGTTAGTAAAATGGAAGATGGCAACATGGGCTTTCCACACTATTAACCAATGGCCCATATGAGTCTACAGGATAGCTCCAGAAGGTATATTAACGGAAATGTAAAACAAACCAAAAATTATGATATCTTGTCCTTGTGCTACATCTGTACATGTGTGATTTTTCAGTGCGTTTTTCAAACTCTGAGAGTTGTCACAAGACTAACTGTATGATTTTATACTATGAATCTTAGATGTTAGAGAAGGAATAATTGTATTGATTGTCTGCTGAGTGTTTGAGTCAGTCTCAGATAAAAGAAGTTATTGCTTGCTTACAGATTTCAGTTATTTGAGGCTTGATCTCCTGTAAACTGAGCCAAAATTTTTGTGTGTTATAAAAGCTTAACACAGGCTTCAGATTCCCATTGTTGGTCAGAGAGTTACTGTTCAGCCCAGCCCTTGCTTCTGCATGGGCATGGAAAATTAACTCATCTAAGAGTATTTTAGTGTTGGCAATAACTGTGGAAACCTTCCTAAAACATTGACAAATATAGAAGTAATATGAATGCAACTATCTAACTGTGTAAAATAGAGCCATTATGAAACTGGAAACACTAGAAACTAGAACTAGTATGCCTAAATTAAAAGAACAGGGCTTAAGACTGTAAGTGAGAAGCACCTGAGATTTACTACAGAATACCTGAAGACACCTCTGCTAAGCCATGGTGCGTCTTTTGACAGAGTTTCTGTGAAGCTCAGAGATGTGGGCATCCTCCTGCTCTCCGGACAGAGTTTGCCCTGAGGTGCCTCCAGGCTGTGCTGCTTCGGGTGCTGAGCCACACTGGTTACCCAGGCACTCTTGTGTGACCGCAGCCATTCCTGTGGCCTCAGTTACAAACTGGGTTCTGAATGTTTAGTGATCTTCTTGGTAGCTGTAAAGTACCCTTAAAAGGCAATGTAACTGGGCACTTTCTTGCCCAGTAGTGTTTTCCAGCATAGGAAGGGTGCCGGGACCTGCCCTATCCCTGCTTTCCTCTTCTGCTATTCCCCACTACACCCTTTCACCCACGAGAGGCTTTTGCATTCCAGCAGTGGGAGGAGCGACACAGGACATGTCATTTCAGGTATTTAGCATCCTCCAGAATGAAAAGCCATCCAGAAATCACAGCTTTCATTGTTGTGATTCAATATTGCTACATTATGGCCATTGCAAACTGCAAATGAAGAGCATGTCTGAAGATCATGCCTCTCATAGCGGGGGTCCAGGATTGGAAACCTGGTTCCTAACATGTGCTCTGACTTCCCTATTACAGAAATGGCAATGGCAGCTGTAATATTAAATACCTTGAGACCTCTGTGCTACTGATGTCAGGCAGCATTCCTAATGAATGAAAGACTGCAACCAAATGTTGTTTTCCCTTTGCTTTCAGGCTGTAGCAAAGCTGATGTCTGTGGATTGCCGTTGTCATGGTGTTTCTGGGTCCTGTGCTGTGAAAACTTGTTGGAAAACCATGTCTTCCTTCGAAAAGATTGGCCGGTTTTTAAAGGACAAGTATGAAAACAGCATACAGATATCAGACAGACTGAAAAAAAAGCTACGCAGGAAAGAGAAAAGCCAGAGAAAAATACCAATTGGGAAAGAGGACCTGCTTTATGTGAACAAATCACCCAACTACTGTGTCGAAGACCGAAAGCTGGGGATCCCTGGCACTCAGGGCAGAGAGTGTAACCGCACGTCGCAGGGCCCCGAGGGCTGTAACCTGCTGTGCTGCGGGCGCGGGTACAACACCCACGTCGTCAGGCACGTCGAGAGGTGCGAGTGCAAGTTCGTCTGGTGCTGCTACGTGCGCTGCAGGAGGTGTGAGACCATGACCGACGTGCACACCTGCAAGTGAGGTGGAGTGGAGGGCAGGAAACGCGGCACAACCACCCGCCCTGTGCGGGGCACAGAGCTGCCGCAGGGCCGGAGATCACTGTCACCATGGGGGATTTCAGAGGGACCGGCCTCGGGGGGAACAGGTACTGCCAGACAATGGGTAGTCCAAGCATGTGGAGACTGAAACAACAGCTGAGTAAACATCAGACTGCCCGTGGGGACAGCTTAAACAGCAAAAAGGACTCCTGATGACATGTTTGAACATGCTACTCCGTGAGAAGGGACAGATGCTAAACTTTTCAAGTATTTAAGAGCCACAGCATCCTGAAGATCCATGTGGTGGGTAGGTACAGTGGAGAAATCTCAAGATCTCATTAGCCAGAGACTGAAGAGTTAAGAGAGTTTGTAAGACACATTAGATACAGTCCTTATGTCTGTGCTTTTAAAACTGGGACTAGATGGATCCACTAGATAGTTCATTTCTGCTGACTTCAGAAAAACCCACAAAGATAGGGAAAGAGTTCAGCTGTTGACCACGAAGCATTTGCTTTGCAGCCGTTCGGAAAACTGCATCTGGAGCTGAGGAACTTGTGTGACTGCAGAGAGCTCTGCCTGGAAAAGGAGGGTCAAGCTGTGCCCAGGGGAGAGGGCCGGGAGCACAGCTTGGTGAATGTGAACGGGGTGCCAAATAGCAACCTTGGGGTTTTTGACAGGGTGTCCTTCAAACACACAAGGGACGGGTCTGAGAAGGGACAAATGGAGTTTGATATTTGAAGGAAATAAAACCCCCTGCAGGCATTTCCTCAGTATCTGAGCACACATTTTGCGAGTCAGCTGGTCATCACCCCCCTCTTGCATTCTATGCAATAACCTGCCACATTCAACCATTTCACTAGTGGTTCACCATCATTATCAAAATTAACCACATGAGATTTAGCCCAAAGGAATCTGCCATAAAACAAAAGATTTTTTTAAAACATATTTTCTTTACAGAATCAGCAGCTAGAATTTTTCATTAGGTTGCATCCTCATTAAGTTCAATGCACAATGTAATTTATGGATTGGCTCACACCACTAAAATATTTAAACTGTTAATGATAACATTTTCTCTGCCTCCATATGTTGGCTTAATTTTATTTTACATCTGTGAAAGGTTGTTTATTTTTATGCAGTGATTTAATGTCTGGCTTAAAAAGCATCATGTGAAAGGATTACTGTTGTTTAATTGTGCAAAGAACTATTTTTGATAAGACATGAAAGTTTATATTTTGTAAACATTTAAATTATGCAAGCTATGTAAAAGGTTTCCAAAACTAATGTGATAAGACTACAGCCCTTGAGATTTGTTGGTTAGATATTTGTTAATATTGTACTAGCCTTTAATTGATTTTTATTTGCATGTGCTGGGGGAATTAGTCAGAGAACTGCATAAATGTTGGGGTTTTTTACCATCTGTGTGGTTACAATTAATGCAGTTAATATACACTGATGAGAAACACTTGCTATGATTTTCTTAACGGTCAGTTAATTAGTATTCTGCATACTTCCTTTTTTATTATTCTCTTTAATGCATTTTACAAACACTGAAATCCCAGCTCCAGCAGTAAGTACTCCCACTGAAATCAAGGGAACTTGGAAGAGTTTGCAATCCCTTAACTTCTTCCATACTAACAGCCAGTTTTTAGAAACTTGGACAGTTTGGTTGAGGCTTTCAAAGTTACTTTGAAGGATTCATTTCCTAGTTGTCAGTTATTTTCCCAGGAAAGATGGTGACCAGATTCTGAACTGTCACTCTTTATTGAATGTGTAGGTCAGGAAGAAGGAAACAAAATCTATGTTGTGGTATTTCACTGCCTCATGTGGATTATCTTAGGAACGTCAGTTCAGCAACAATGAAGTCCTTTATCTGCTGGTTCTTTCTGGAGTTTTACTCCACATTTGGCCAGTCCATCTCCATTGGCCTGACCAAATGATTATCTTGAGACCGCAACATCTGCTGTCTGTGGGACGGGCGCTCAGCATGCCAGTAAAGCACTGTCACAGGCCCTTTCAACACCACCTCTGTGAAAACTTGGATAGGGAGAACACATTATGGTGGAAGACCCTGAAGAAACAGTTGTGACCCCATTTCGTTTCAGTCTTCCAGCAGTGAAAGTAAACCCACGGGTTGTTCAGGCTGTGCCACAGGACTGATTGGCAGAACGGACAGGAGATGACTAAACAGCACTAGGTTCAGACAGAACAGTATCATACTCTCTGCTGAGACCATGCTTGGGATAATACAATTTTGACCACTTCAATAACCTTGAAATATTACTTGAGCTCAGTAGTTTGTTGGGTTTTGGGTTTTTTTCCTGTTCGCTGATTGTTCCATAAATACAAAGCTAAGAAACACTCTAAACCTCTTGCACTGTAGTGCAAGATCAGCAAGAGATAGAGAATTAATTAGCTGCTTTGGCTGCCTCCAGGGCTCAGAAACTTCCCAGAGGATGGAGTGATTTCTAAGCATTTTACATGGTAGACAATGTAGCTGGACTATTACAGTGCTCTGTACTGATCCCTACCTCTCTCCATATATATTCCAACACCCTGAAAGTTTTCATATCTGCATACTTCAAACGATAATAAACAGACTATGTTCATTTTATTAACTAATATACTACAAAAATTAACACAAGGTGTGGCTATCTACATGGTGGGTTAGGTCCTTTTTAGGCATCTATGAGGACTAAGATATAAAAGTCATAGATCAAGACATCCATCAAGTTTTTCAATGGGATGATTCAGCTGCCAAGATCTGGGAACTTGAGGCTGTACTCATAAAAACAATGCTGAAATATTCAAGGCTGAAAAGGATAAGCAGAGAAGACTGCTGTAGCATTTGGTAGGAAAAAAACATTTGCAAGATATGTTCCACAGAAGATAGCACTCTCTTCCACTACCATCCATCAAGCTCAAAGAGGAGACACAATTTCTCCTCAGCTAGGAGTGCCCTTTTTCATGTTTTTGCATGAGCCTGTAGCTATATCATGCTATGGACAACAGCACAAGAAAGGATCAGACCTTTCTGAGGCAACAGGTGATTAGAGATTTGGAGATTATAGTAATTCAAATGCAAGATTAAAGGAACTGGTTTGCATGTTCTAGAGAGGGGAACGTAGTACCAGGAAGAATTTAAAAGATACCCAAGTGGAGAGTCATCAACTTTTAACTTGCAGAAAAGTAATTGTTAATTTTCAGCTAAGATTTGGACGGAACATGAGCCAACCTACCTAGATGGGCAGTTAAGCATAAAAGAGATACCTGAGGAATCTGTTTCAACCTGAGTCTATGAAGGATGCCTTAGATCTTTGTAGTGTTGAAAGGGCTAACTACAGAGGCAGCAAGGAGGAACAAAAAGTGGCTTTAAACTAATGTTATCAGAAATGCAAAGGAACATCTCAAGTAGAGCATATTCTCTTCTCTTGCCATTCTTCACTTTTTCACCCCCAGGGAGGCAGGAGCAGGACATGGCTGAGCTCAGGTGTTTGTGCCCTGTTGCTCAGAGGGCGAGAAACAGGGTCCCTTGTACAGCATCAGGAGCCACTGACACCCCATGATACCACTGAACATGTCAAGAGCTACTCTCACACCTTCCTGCTTCAGCCTCAAAGTTCCCATCTAGCCTTAAAGGTTTCTTCAAGTTTCTTTGACAGGCCACTTGTACTAAGACTAGGCTATGGCCTTACAGCCTTAAAACTGAAGAGGATTTCATCAATAAAAAGTCCTTTGCTTAGCATCCACCTTAGCCATGACCCAACTCAGTTAGGGAGGGATTGCAGCCCTTCCCATCCTTACACAGGAAAGTCAGTCAAGCACTTAGGGTGGCAGTATTATTTCCTCTTGTGAAATTACCCACCTGGCCTCTAATTTTATTAATACACCTATTCTTGAAAAACACTCAGACTGCAGAAAACCCAAACAGTTCAAGAGACATTACATACACATCAAGCATGTAGCAGTCACTTCAATGTTTGAGGAAACTAAGTGCCACAGTAAAACACCTGGAAAGCAAAACATGCTGAGCAAAATAAAGCTTTCTCCAAACTGGCAATCAGGAAACTAAGGCTGTAAAAGGGTCTGCTTTTTCCAGAGGGGAAAAAAAAAAAATAAGTTGGATCATGAAAGAGTAGGGAAGGTCCAGAGGGTACATCAAGACAGAGAACCCCTTCAGTTTCTTTCTTAGAACTCCTGTTCATCCATATAAAGCACCACTAGTAAAGCAGTAGAGAGCTGTGGTTTACATTGAAGTCATCTTCAGGTGCCTTGAATCCCAGCTAGTTGTTCCTTGGTCAAAATTAAGTTGAAAACTTCTTGTGTCCTCCCCCTTCTCTTCTCACAGCTTTACATTTTGAGGTAGACATACCTCACAACCTTTCTCTTCCCTTCCCTTGCTGCTCGGTTCTCAACAAGCCTGCAAGATGCTACAAATGTTCCCATCACCCAATATAGGAAAATATGGATCCTGGAGCTCTGTCACACACAGGTATTCATGCACCTGTACAAATGCCTTCATCTTTGCAACGGATTTCCTACCACCAGCTGGAGAGAAGCCAGAATAGTCATCTTTGTGCTTGGCAACTCAAACGAAATGCAGATAGATTACTAGAAAGTCTCACTGATAAGATTCAGAGTTCACCTCAGCAGCAGGATACTGTAACTTGCCCACTCAAGGCAGAGAGAGCATGACCAGATCTTGCAGCAAGACCATGATGGTGGGCAAAAGCAAGGAGACCCCATTTGTGTGGCCACTCCAGTATGGCTTTTAAGTATTTGACAAGTCTTATTTAATATCATACCACACCATGTGGACATGGCTTAAGAGTAAGAGGAAGATTTCCATCAACGTTTTAAGAATCAAGTTACTGAAGATGTAAGAAAAATAATCCTACCCTTTTATTGTTTTTAAATTGTTTAAAAGGGTTGTTGCAGGTACAACTCTAAGGGGTTAAGAGAATCATGATATATTTACTCAACCTGGATGGCTAATAAAGGCACACATTCTCCATTTAATTTTGTAGAGGAACTCTGAACTTTTTGATTTGAAGAAAGACGAAATATTCATTGGCATTCAAAGCCAAAAGAATGAAGACAAGTGTAGTCCAGGGAAACTACTAATGCAGCCAAATAGGGTTTCTTCTTCTTAAGCCTCTGCTAAGTAACTTCAAAATTATTTTGATGTTATTCTGGATAGCAGCATAGCCAATACTTGTATATACACCAACAGAACTGTATTTCTATGAAAATTCCAGGACTTACATATTTAGTTTTTCACAACAGCCTTTAGTAATGAAATAGAATTTCAAACTGATTAGAAAAGGGTATTTTACTTCAATGAAAAAATACATATGATTTTAACACATACTCCTACACAGGAAAATCTGGAATATTTAACAAAAGCAGTTTCACTGTGTCAGGTGCATTCATAGCTGTTTTACATTAATATTGAGGGAAACGCACATTATTTAAAAAGCTAGTTAAACATAGAGAACAACTCAGAATCCAGTCTTACTCTGGTACCAGAGATTATTTATTTTTCTTACAAGGTAATTCTCAATATTGCTTGAAATTTTTAGTGCACAGAATTTGTCTCAGAAAACATCAACAATAATACTATTCCTAACACCTTCGTGTTAAACTCATTGTGGGTTCCTGAAAAATCCTTTTTGGCTTTTGCCCCATAGTACTAGCTTGAAGTTTTTGAAGAATATACCAGAAGTCACAACACAAAGCTCCGAGAGATTACAGACAGTTCTGTGTCAGCCCTAATTTTGTGAATATGGACACGGTCAGTTACACCATACTAACTTAGTTTCAGGAAAAGTTCAAGCTGGCCCTACTTAAAAGAAATACAAGTTTAGAAAGAAAGCAAGGTCTTCTCATAGCTCTGATAAAAGCTAAAGAATAAGGCCACTTAAACTTGGTCCTTTTTTTTCCATTAAAAAAAAAAAGGATGAAGAAAACATCATCAGTTAGGTTTACAAGTGACACCTTGCATAACCCAGGAGACAATGCTCTCTCTAACACTCCACTGAAGAAGGGATTGCCTCGGCTCAGGAGAGGTAATGTAGGTGGTACAGGTGCACAACTGTGTACCCTGAAACACCCCTCACTAGAAGGCAGACTGCTTTCTAACAGGCTCTTTGTGATGGGAGATTTATTCCTGGTGTTAGAACTAAAAGAGGAAGCTCTTCCATTATGCACATTCACTGCATGACCAGCCTCTGCAGCTGAACAGCCATAGGGAGAATCAACAGTTAAGCAGCAGTACAAAAACTGCAATAAAAATGAGCAAATTAGCCACAGTACTACTGCTTAATATGCCAAGTCCCTTCTATAAAGTAAACACTTTCAAGTTAAGTACAAATTCTTCCAAGCTTCTTTTAAATTTCACACACACTATTTATATATTTACCTTAGTTCATCCCCTAAAGATAAAAAAAAAAAAAAATTCTATTGTGCTTTGCATGGCATATCTGTGTTATACTACCATGCAGTCTTCCTTTGCTGATTATTCAGTTTTGATGGGGGAGTGCAAAATAAATTTTTGGAGCACTTGGTATTAGAATAACCAAATAGCTTTAATAAAAATTGATGCTGCCATTAAAAAGGCAGAGGATAAAAAAAAAATAAAGCTCCTTATTAACATATTACTAAAATCTACAATATTCCACTAAGTTTATGTAGTCGAAGCAACATTGCACTGTTAAGAGGACAGTACATTTGTCAGGATCTGTTTATTGTCCACATACATAATTTATTAGCCACTTATCTACAAGTATTATTTACCACAGGCAAACTAAATACTGTGCTTTTAAGAAACCTGCATAGAAATGATTGGATGTTTCTTTTATTTTGGTCATATTTACAAAAAAGAATTTCTATGTGTTAGCAATAAATAATCCCAATATTCAAAATGTCAGTGCTCATGCACACACTGACAAGATGGCTGCATGCTTTAAAAATAATTTTTACAGTACAGTCTCCTTCATAGCCCTCTCTCTAATAATAGCAGAAAGTGCATTTTCTTTCAGATTCTTTCTCCTTTTCTTCTGTTTTCATTTAGTCTTGCTTCTGAGGGATACAGCCTTCCATCTCAACAACTTCTGGCCAGCCTTCATACTTGTTTGTGTCCTTGTTATTCTTTATATGCTATAAATGGAAAATATCAATCTGCCATTAATGTGAAGTCATTTATCCTTTTGCTTTAACTCACAGCTTTAAGACATGTACTTATTTTCGGGCCACGGACAAAGAAAAAACATCATTAACTTCTTGTGCTTTGAATCAAATATAGCAATCTGTCAGTATTCACCATTTAAAGTAACTTGCTCAGAGAAGTGTATGGTAAAAACAGTTAAGCCATACTGGGAAAACTTTTTAAAATTTTATTATAGATGTTTGCTTAAGAAGAGAGAAGCAAGGAAATGACCAGCTGCATTAAAGCATGAACCACTAGGTAAAAATAAATAAGGCTACTAAATTTACACAGCAATGAAAACAAATAGTGAGACTTTAAAGAACATTTTATTTTTCCACCAAGCAACTATCTGCAGTCAGGTAAGCCATTATCGCCTCCAAGAGTCTGCCACTGTTTCTGCACTTAGTTTCCCCTCCCTTGCAAAGGTGGCTGAAGAAAACACATCTTCCTTATTCTCCTAGTACAAAGCTAATTTTATCAGTAATTAAAGGCAACATTGATACATGCCAAATTGTAACAGCTAAAGTACGGGAATATGTTCTATTTCAAAATTTGGCTATGGCAGCAATTTAAGGGAAGAGCAAAGCTAAGAGCTGGGAACACCAAGACCTTAACTACCCACTTATTTCTTGGAAGTTCACCATTCTTAGTGCATCTAAAATACAACTCAGGGAGAAAGTTCTGAATTCTTCAGTTTAGTTTGATCTATTAAAAAGATAAATGATCTAGTTACTGGCATAATAAGATCTAGACCATAAAAGATTGTTTTTTTCTCATTTACAAGTCACCAAAGAATCTCTTTTTGTATGTTTAAAAGGAGAAGGCTACTCAAGGAAAAAGCCTGAAAATAACACTGTGTGCCAGTACTGCAATAGATACCCACCCTGAACAAATGCATGGAATTTATAAAACATGCTATGCCTCTATTAATGCAAGCTGTTAAATCCCAGGAAGCTACAGAATCACAAACCTGTTCAAATGGACTTTTAGTCTTAATTCCTTTTCCACCACAGAAGACCCAGTTGTCTCTGAAGCCAAGGTTAGTAATGGACGTGCTTCCTAATTCAGAGATCAGTTTTCGTGCTTCCTCATTAAGCCTTGAAAAAACCAGAGAAATTCAGTCTGTGAATAAAATACATGCCCTTAGAGCTTCCACTGCTCAGTGCACCAGTCTGCTTTGATCTTATTTAATATAGTTTAAGTCAGTCAATATTGGGCAAGATCTATCTTTGAGAATCAGATAAGGCTAGCTCTGAAATCACCTGATGCAATGAGCGCTGCTCTTTCATACTGTAATCTCAAGGAACCAGGATATAAACCTATCACTGCATCAACAAAAGCCAAGAACCTTCTCCTGTGAGAATTTATATGTACATCTCAACTCCTGTTAGCAATTCTCCAAGCAACTAAAAAAGTCAACCTCTAAAGTAAACATTGTTTGCAGGCTCAGGCTGAAGTCTAGATAAAGTAAAAGCTATTTTAGATTAGAAGAATGAAATTAATATCTGAAAGAAGTTCTCATCTGCTTGGGGCAGTTAATTCAAAATTCAGAATGCTGCCTCACAGCATGGTTCAGTGCCTGTAAACCCAAGTAGGATAATTTCAGTATCAAAATAGGATAATTTCAGTATCAAAAGAAAAACAATTCCACAATCTCCAAATAGCAGCTCTTAATTTCTTCCTTTAAGTTACTAAATGTGCCTGATTACCAAACAAGATACAAGACATCTGATAACTACCACCTATTGAGAGTAGCTGTATGACTCACTTTAGCCAAAATTATGAAAATTATTAAATACTGTGGAGGTTATTCGCCCAACCCATACTCAACTTTCTCAAGCATTAGGGCAGCTTGATTCTTCACAATTTTGTTTCCAAGAATTGGAATTTATATTTACTATCAACTGCCAGTGGTAGTTGTAGTATTGTCAGTAGGCAGTAGTTCCTGTCTGTCAGCATGACAGGGCCAAATACAACTTCTTGTTTAGCTGTATTCTACCTACATACAAACTTCCAAAAACATCAGCTGCAACATGATTACTGAAGCAAAACTAACCCTACTTATTATCTAAAACATCACAGAAGAAAGGGAAAAGGGTAAAATGTAAAGTAACAAAACAAGTGAACAGAACAACAGAGAGAAGATCCACCCTTGGCTAAAACCCCAATTAATTACTGTCTTCTTTCATAAAAGCAGTGAATGTAAACACACTTGACTATTTACTGTAAAGTTTGCACACTGCTAAGTCAGGACTTAGTCACAGGAAGCTGCTTCTGTATCAAAAATACAGACAAGTTGTGGATAACAAATTGAACCAAAAGAGGAAAAAAAATGTACAGACCACATCAACAAAACAGTTAATTATCAGTAAAATAACAGAGGAAAAGGAAAGAAGTTTCAATTGTCACTGTGAAAAGCAATCCTTTGGATAGGATGAATTAAGTGAGGAGTAGATTACAATACATATTCTACAGTAATTTTTAGTATCTATTGAAACTGACCCAAGTTGTGGAAGTTGGAAAACAATGCTTCAAGAGACATGAACCTTGTCAGGCTACATCTAGATTAATAAATTGAATAGCTTTAGGGTGGAACAGTAAAACACTGAGGCCAAAAAGTACAAGGCCTCACACAAGTAACCTCTGAGACTTTAAGTGTAAGGATACAGGCAAGGCTTGTAGGGAATTGTCTCTGCCATCCTGTAACCACCAAACTGCATCTTGGAGTTGATCTCAAGATAAGTGTCGGATGGAACAGACTACTTTCCACCAGAGTATGTCCTCATAATCATGTTCCTATGTCTGGACCTATCTGAATTTACTAGCCTAAGACAGAATGAGCTATCAGCAACAGAAAAAATCAGCACACCTATATCCGCTTAGCTTTAGTTTGATCTTTGTTGTGCCCAAATCACATCTGCATTAAAAAACTAATAAACTGAAAGTACAGTTTCAAATCCATCACCTTGGAAGAACAAAACCTTATTATAAGTGATTGTGTGATAATGTATTTTTTTCACTATAAAACAGCATGTAAAAGTTTAAGCAACATTTGCTTAATTACATACTTGGTTGCACCATCATCATATGTTGCCATTAACACAATCGTTCCATCCTGGATGGTCTTCAGAAATTCAATAAGTGGTGCCACATCTGAGAAGAAAGAGAACATAAAACTGTTTAATAATAAGCAACAATTCTGTATTTAAACATCTGCAATGTCTTTCTGCAAAGACATTACTTTTAAGAATATTTGTAAAGATAACATATATAATACTTATATATATAAAATATATATATACTTGTCAATATATCTGTATAAAAAGATATTGAGTGAGAGAAAGCTGAAATGTATCAGAGAACTCTTATTTTATAGAAAGAGTTTAATCCATATCGTGTAAAGACAAAACCACTTGTAAGAACTACTCTGGAGAACAAGTCTGATTAATTAACCACACCATTCCCTCCCACCTCAACTACTTGTGTTTCTTTAAAGTTGCACTCTCCTCACAATTACAAAGGTAGAGGTGAAGCACTCCCCTAACCATCATCTTAAATCTCCACAGCAAATGGTGTCTGGAGAAGAAGGAAGGAAAAAAGGACATTTGTTTTTTCTCTGTGACCAGTGTAATTGCACCTACCTCCTCCCCACATGTCAAAGAATTTAGTATCTAATAATTCTCCTGTTTTACCTGAAGGAAAAGAGAAAAAAACATTTGAAGCCATCAAATATAGCCAAAATTATTTTACAGATAATATGCCCAACTCCCTTACACTCTTTCAGACAAAGTGCTGCAGAAGACACTAGATAAATGAATTATGGTAACTTTTCTTCTATGAAAACAGTGTAGTGGTTTGTGAACAAGTGCAAGAAAAGGTAAGAGGACGAAAGTGAGAAGGTCCATGAAAGTGTTGGAGGCCAGGCTGGATGTGGCTTTAAGCAACCTGGTTTAGTACAAGGTGTCCCTGCCCAGGGCAGGGGGTTGGAACTGGGTGATCTTTAAGGTCCTTCAAGCACAGACCATTCTATGATTCAAGGCAAAATTCTGATTTTGCTTCAAGTGGAATCTAAAATAAATGAAAACACCCACAGGCTCTAAAACCAACATAGAGTATTCAGTTAATATATCTTTTTTTAAAGTTGGTTTTGCAAGAATAGACAGTACAGCTATAGACTGCCTTTCGTGCCACATGGAAAGTCAGAAAGATTAAAATTAGACCACATGTTTTGCAATAGACTGGAAATTGTAAGGAAATTTGAACATCCAGAATAAATATAAAAAAGTGGACAATATAGTATATCTCATTACCTTTTTTTATTATGCTGTCTACAAAGGAGTATTTGATGGAAGGTGGAGGTTTTTATAATATATACATTCATTTAAAGTTTGGAAGACAGAGAGAAAGACTGGAGCTATAAAATACAAGGATAGGTATTTCGGTTTTGAACAGATTGAGACAATTTAGGAAAGCAACATAGGATTAGGAAGCATTGTTCAAGTTACGCCTTAGATGATGTAAATCTAAATAAAATCCACCAATAACAAGAATTTATATTGCAGTGAAATGACGAAGTGCTACCTCAGTGCTACAAAGAATTGTTTCCTACACATTAAGGACAAATGTGCCAGTACTGACATTCAGTTCAGCTTTCAAGGTAACACACAGTTAAATTCGTTTGGTTTTAACGAAAATTACGAACCCTGACACAATTACCTAGCATGAAGTATTTACAGACAATATTTATAGACCAAATATACTGATTCAAGTGAGGAAGTAACGAACTGGTCTTTCTGTGTAGTAACAAAACTGTTAAAGAAGCTAAAAATGTTTCACTGAGAACAGAGCAACAGAAGGATACAGTCTACAGTTTAATTTGGTGGCAACAAACAAGGTCAAAAGAAGTAGCATGCATCTCATGTCTTTTTCCATTTTTCTGTGCATTAAGAATTTACATGATGTATCAACAGGACAGTCACCACAGCACTTCACACTACTATTTTTACAACTCATTTTTAGAAACAAAAATGCACTGAGTTTTTCTACTTTGTAACAACAAAGCGTCAGTGCCAATATCTGACATCATCTCAGTATAAATAAGATGAATACTTCCTTTTCTCCTTGGTGCTTGCCTTTCACCTCCCCATAGTATTTTACCTTAAGTTTCAGAAACAATTTGAAAATGAAGACAATCTGCCCACTTAAAATGTCACTTACCATTGACCAAGGCCACATTTATTCCTCTGCCAACATTATTTTTAACTCCACTCATTAAACTGAAACAAAATAAATATTTTGATTTTTAATAGGACAATCTTCTGATATGAAATAATTTCTGTTTTTTAAATAGGATCAAATTCTAAGAGATACACAGTTAAAGACTGCATGTTCATGAGTAATTGAATTAGCAAAATCTCCTTGAACTAATCTGTGTTCTTAAAGCACCACTGAAATTAAGAATAATACATCAAGCATCCCCAGTTGTATTGATTCAAATTGATTGCTTAATCATGGTTTCAAAGTACATCTGTATATTAAAAGTGTCACAAAAAATAGTGTTATTTATGTAGTTACGTTATTAATGTATTTAAAAAATAACCAAATACTAATTGGCGGAGCTCAGCACAGTCACAAAACCAACATTTTAAGCCTTTTTTTGTAAGCACACAATGTACAAAAATATGTTAACGAATTTAAAAGTTAACTGAACAGAAGCACTTAACATTCACATTAAGAAACAAGAAAGGCAAAGCACTTAGCTACTCATACACATAACAGGAAACCTAACTGCAAGGAAAATAGTTAGCACACTGATGGGACGTTAAGCAAGAAAATGTCACAATCTATGAGAGTACTTTATTTATCAAACTCAGAGGGGCAAAGGGGTCCCACTGCCAAATGGAAACCCTTCAGAGCAGTAAAGAAGAGGTAACAGGAATGGTAAGATTTAGGTAGGATGCTGTGCTGCCTTAGACCTTGGTGGCTGTACCACTCCAGTGAGACAAAGCTTCCAGACTCCTCATCCCTGTTCACTGGCTCTGTGTGAAGAACTCTGTTCTGCCTTCAGGCCCCAAATATCCCAGCACTAACATTTTGAAGCTAGGATTAAAAGAGGTAACATAAACAGGACAAATAGAAGTTTGGAACAATTGCATAATTTAAGATAATGGAGAAGCCTTAAGCTGAGATTAAAGAAAGCATCTCAGCAAAAGCAAATAGGTGCACACATGTCCTTAGTTACAAACACACTCTAACAGATGCTTTAATTCCATCCTGATCAGGGTTTCTCTAACCTCCCTAGCTGGCTTTAGGAAGGGGCTGCACATGTGTACGATCCTGTTTTGTTCAAAACTTTTTTCACATTTCTTCTGCAGCAATATGATTTTCAGGTCGTGTCTGAACACCTGTTCTAAGCAATGCATCTTTACACGCACAGCTTCCATGTCGGCTTTCTCACACCAACCTCTTACTGAGAGGCTAGAAACAAGAAATGGTCTATCACAGAAGTATGTCAAAAATCTTCCTCTCTGGTGCTATCTGTTGCACCCAGGATGAAGACAGAAGCCAACATTTAGAGGAATGTCAAACTGAATAGACAAGTATCAGAAACAGACGCAGTATTCAGAGAGGCCGTGAAAGACTACCAGATAATGGCAACTCTTGGCACAGTGAATTTAAAAGGTTTTAAAGAACTAGTAATCAGAGATGATGGAGTTAATATTCTTCTGTTAGTTCTTTAAGTTATACTATCTGCCAAAAACTATGATTTAAATTAAAACTCTAAATCAATAAATTCTGAAAGAAAATACTTGAAATTTTTTGCTGAGATGCAGAATTCAGTTCTGGTTAGTTGGGAACTCTAGAAGTATTTTAGCCACTGCAAGATCATTTCTGCTCTGATCATCTGATTTTCATGTCATGTCTGAGCATCCATTCTGAACAAGAAAAGCATATGGCAAATAAAGTCTGGAACATACATTAATAAAGGCAATGAAGTTCTGAACACATTCCTTCCCTCCTGCTAAATTTAGTAGGCATTTCATTTACCAAAAAGAGTAAGAACTTCCTTTCATTTTAACTACAAAATTCTCTGTAAATAAATACCAGTCCAAAGATATCTAATACTGAGGTGACTAGACACTGAAATTCCACACATGCATAAAATTATAATGGATTCAGAAAACAAAACCTGCAACTATGAATACAAGAATTACTTGTTACTAAAGGAATGTAGTACAACATTCTGCTATTCAGTCACTGTCGCACAATCATGCAACTGGCTTCTTAACAAAGTAAAACTGCATGGAGAAGCTGCTGGTAAAGAAGTAAATATAGCCCCTTCTAAAAAGCCCATGAAGTAGCAACTACAATATTTAATATTTTGATGTTTAGTCCAGCACGTTTTTTCTAATTCTGATTATGGCCTCCCAATACAGAACAAGGCTATAACTGAACTTGTATACAGCATGTTTCACACTAAAATATCTATATAATTAAAAAGAAGACTTGAGTGATTACTTGCATTATGAATTGTATCAGCACCATTAGTGCTTTCATAAGTCAAGTGACATCCTTACATTAAATACATACGAAAAAAACTCTACTCTGTAACTATCATATACAAATTACAAAAACTTGGTCCTGCTGTCCTGTCTTGGAAGTATGAAGAACACTGAGGAATCAGAAAAAAATAAAAAGCCTTTTTGCAGGTGTGAGTTCACAAAATATCTCTAAAAAAAGAGCTACTGGAGATGAAATGAGGTTTTTTCAGAGCTCTGATACTTTATACACGTGAGACTTGAGCTTGTGCACCATCACAAACACAACAGGCTGCAATGCAACAGCTTCTCACAGGAGGGCAGCCCTTCACCAGTTTTAGAATTCTTCAAGAATTTGCAGTCAACAAGTTGAGAGCTTTTGAAAGAGAAATGAAACCTCTTATGAGCAAAGCAGGAGATCATATAAAATCAATCCAATTTTCTGGTGGACATTTAAACAGACATGACCAGTTCCCCTCTAAAGGAATTCAGAAAGATGTTTGCCAAGGAAAGCTGGACTTTAGAATCCAATAGCTGTGCACTAAAGTGCCCGCTTAGAGGACTTTTTCCAGCAACTACTTTCTTTTCATCACTTTCTTCAGCAAAATATCTAGTAGAGGATTTTTTTTTTTGGACAGAAATAACAAAACTCTTCTCAGTTAATCAGTCAGCAAGAACAAAAAACAGTCAAAAATCCCAAACTAAACAACCCTACAATCCTGAAATTAAAATATCACTTGCATTCCCACAACTTTTAATCATTGAATCAGCTTAAGTCTTCAAAGATATTAAGCTTCCTATATTAAGCAACCAGAATGAGACAGTTGCATGTTTTATAACCCCAGCAGAAATACCATGCTGAGAGATTAGATAAGGCTGCCCAAGGTCACCCAGCAAGTCTCCAGTAAGAGTGGAAAGTGGAAGGAGCAGCTTGAAGTCCCCACGTGCCAAGGTGAGCTCCTGCTGAGCATGTGCTCCCCAGCTACACCGGGATGCTCTGCTGCAAACTGACTCCCACAAGCCAGCAAGCTTGAGCTAAGCCAGCCTTACAGAGGAAAGCTAGTTAGTGCTAAAAACAGTCTTCTCTTTAAGATCACTTGAGACTAGTCTTACAGTTAGAGACTGAAGTGATGGAAAATGCTACCAATACATTTTTTTTCTCTTATACATGAATTATCCTATTTACTCTATTATGTGGGGTTCTGTTGTTCACACAGAAGTTGCCATTGGCTCTAGAATTCATTAGCACCAGCTGCTGAACGTGCTGTCTGTACTAATAGAGTATGAACTGAGAAACAGCTAACCTGGAGTAGTTTAAATGCAAGTGGAAAGCAAAGGCATTAATTGCGACTGATATTAAAAAATTCTCCTTCTAACAACACTAATATTATGTCTTCTCTGACATGCCACCTGCAAAGTCAAGTGGATATATTATGTTACAGGAACCTGCACACTCTAGGTGACAATGAGCAGGAACAACATAAGAGAAAAAACAGAGTCTAAAAATATTAATAGTCCCACTATGGGCATTACTGAAAAGTATTCAGTTAAATACTCTATGCACAGTATTATTGATAATACTGTGTCAAAAGTATTATTATTAAAAAGAAGACTTAAAACCAAACCGTGTCTCAAGCAGTTCTTTTCCTCATTTCACAATTATTTTAAGTTTATTAATTTAAGTTACCACAGTTAAATAACAACTGATCATTAAAATATTGGTTTTCCCTTTTGAGGTCAACCTTCGAAGTAGAAAATATGTTCTGACATTGGTACTGAGGAAACACAGTTTAAAAGATTACCTGCAAAAGACAATACAGTTATTCACTGAATTACTATTGGAGGCACAAGGACAAGTTACTTAGAGACAAGTGTGCATCTGACTTAAAGTCTAACTAACCCTTCAGTCTGTAAACCTGAAACAAAGTGCAAGCTATCTTGCATGTGTTAAAATAACATACATTTCTGCATTTGCTAGAGAGCATTAAGTGTGCTTCATCAGACATAAAGTTATAATGCAATGTGACTTTTTCATGGAGTCAAACTGTTTGCAAAAAAACCCTAATTTAAACTGCTGATTTTATGTGCAAAGTGATCTAAGTATTTGAAAGAGACACTTAGAAACAACAAGTGAAAATACTTACACATTATCCTCTACACAAATTTTAGGTCCAACTACATTCGCTGCTCCACTTGACATTTTGAATGCAAAATGTTTTTCAGGACAAGCTTTAGAGATCCCACACTTGTATCTTGGAGGTTTTGTAGCTTTCAAAAGGAGATAAAACAAGATTTTAGAGAGAACACCACAGGTAGGCTAAGAGACAAATATCAGTTACTTTTCTGAAGGAATTCAAGGAAAAGAGCAAACACAAACACTATCGCATCTGTAGTTACATAGCAGCTTAAAATAATCTAAGTTCCTGAAGCACCTCATTATTCCAACTTCTTGTTGTCATCCTGCTGCTTGTTCTGGCACTGTCATCAAAAGCCACAAGCCAAAACTACAAAACAGACTTTACCAGAAATTTAGGAAAATCAGGAGAAGAGGAAAATTAGTTTCTGATTGCATTTGAAGTGTAATTACGACTTTCTTAACTATGAAAATTCATCAGTCTTTCTGTTATTAGTAAAAGCAAGTCACAGCAGTAATACATGCATATGAATACTCACAGCGTGCAGCTGCATCCAATGCTGATCTAGCTAAAATGAAAACAGAAAGTTTTACAAGATGTTACTATTAAAGTGTCATCTGCTATATAATATCCTATAAATGTAAAATCAGCCCTATAAACACAGGCTGGTTGAAAGCACAACAGGTGAAACACACCTGAATATTATGCTCCAATAAAAAACAACTTTTACACATTAGAAGAATCAAAGTGATCAGGAATCCCATCCAGAACCCCTGCTTTAATTTATGACTGAGAGTCATGGAGAGTCATGGAGTGTCATGGAGTCAAAAACCCAGGGAGATCCAAAACCCCTGAGAATTTTTGGAGTTCCAGGCATTGAAGTGAATGAATTCCCTCTTTACAGCTTCACTGGGTTGGGGTTCTTTTCACCTAAAGTGGAAGCCTGCAGCTCAGGTGTGTTTCAACCCAACCATTCACGACTCCTTGGGATAGGAAGTGACACCAGTGCCCCCATCACGCCCAGGTCTGAATGACACCTCTGTCTCTTCAGTCATCCTAAAGATGTCTCTGCTGACTGGTTCGGATGGCACCTCATGCTGCAGTACTGACCATTTAAAGAACTCAAACTCCACCCATGCACCAAAAATTGTTTGGGGTTTTTTGGCAATGAAAAGCACCTTGAAAGATAATTCTGGTTCAAAATAGACTCTGAATATTGAGACACCTCAACTGCTGATCTTTCTCCGTGTAGAAACTGGGCACATCTGAAATGTTTTGATTACTGCACATTCAATTTAACATCATCCCTGCACAAGAGAAAAAGCCCACCCAAAACAAATTCTGAATCTCTTTAGCAGTAGTAAGGAAGAGCACAGCTCTCCAGAAAAATGGTTCAGGTTGCCTAGTTTATTACTCTACACTAAGAATGCACTTCCAGTAAACAAATAAAAAGTATGTAAAATTATGTATCCTTGGCAGACAAATGAATCAAACTCACTAAGAGAGTAGGTTAAATATTTCATACAGAAAATAATTTAATACATATATTATATATAAAAAATAACAAGCACACATATTAAACACAGAATTCTTATGTTGGAGAGCCTAAGGCAAAACAAATGTGATATTCTTGATAAAGGCTGAAGTGAATATTAACAGATGTCCAGAGAAAACAAAGTCATCACTTACCAAATATGTGTCCTAAGTTTGCATCCATTTTTATTTCAAACACTTGAGATATGACATAAAACGTCAATAAAAATATTGCTATGACTACTACCAACTTTGCAGCACCTGTTAAGAAACAGAAGAAAGTTTCAAAAAATTATCTGGAAATTGTAAAATTAGTTTACCAAAATAAGCAACATGAGAAATGTGTATCAGATTACATTCTGGGGGACTCAGAAATAGGATGATCATTTGCAAACTTACTGAACAGAATAAATCTGAAAAAGGTATCAATATCACCTAGGATGGATATTATAATGTAGGATGTAAGTGCACCAATCCATCAGGTTATCACACGAAATGCACAGTCTGGTCTTAACTTTCTTCACCTTCATGCTTGTCTGACACCATAGTACACCAACTCAGCTGAGCAGCCAGGAGAAACCAGACTTTTACATGAAAATCCAGCTTAACCAAATGAACTAAGATGATCTACCTGACCATTGTCCAAAGGCAAAATTCCCACCTTCCCCATGAAACTTCCCTGTTCTCAGCCATGAGTACCTGGTTCCTCACTGTTTACAAATACTGTTTCCCCCTGCCCTCAAATTGAGCTACCTCTGTTTTAATGTATGGCCCAGACTGAGTGATTAGGGATCTGCTTATATACTGCAGCTTGGCTGCTATGGTCAGTCAGCTCTGAGTATTACATTAAAAAAAAAAAAAAAAAAACCAGAAAACAAACAACCAAACAAAAAAACCACCAACAAAAAAAACCCCAAACCACCAGCCAACCAGAAACAAGCATCCTCACCTACTTCTCAAGAAATTCATATTAATAAGCTTCAAAAAGCAAGTTTGATGACTCAAAGGCTATTTTAAAATAAGTAAGAAAAAGCAGTACCTCTCCCCTCCCCCTTTTAATTTACTGCAGTTTCAGGCAGCTTGAAGCTTTACAAGCCTAAGTTCCTCCAGTGCTGAGTGGCCAATCTACTTCCTGGGAGAAGAGCTGTAAGCACACAACCACAGCAACTTACATCTGAAATGGAAATGTATGTGATACTGCCACATAAACCTCACCATTTTTAGCATAATTTGCAATACATTTTTACAGAATACTCCACTCTTAACTGACTGTAAAATACTGACTAAGAGTAGAAGTCAGGTGAGGAGGCATCTGATCAACATCCTGCCTTCCTATCTCACTGCAGTATGTCAAACTGGTTGGAAGAATCAACCTTAAAGCAAGCTTCTTTTTCTCAGATTGCCAGTCAAATACATCCTCTAGAAATAACCAAACTTATATAGTCCTGCTATAATCTCAGATCTCAGACTGCTGCTGTGATGGGCTGTTCAGAAAATCTTAAAATAGACAGATTACTCAGCCTTCAGAAGGATGAGAGATGCTAATCAATCCTCCCAAAAGGCTAAAAAAAGATAAGGGGATAGAAAAAGAAAGAAGATGAAGAAAGATACAAGGGCTTTTTCTTTGTAGTTTGGTCTTTTTCATGTGTGAGCACATACAGACTATGATGTAAAAAAAACACAGGTGCAAACCTGATTTAAAAGTATTATGCTGGAACTCCAAAGATCACTGCACTTGAAAGGAAGGGAACCATGTGTTAGCACTGGAGAAACAGATGATCTGAACATATGTTAAAAAGTGAGGTAAAGGTTTTCCAAGCAACACTGCTTAAAACCACAAGATGGTATCAGATTTTGGAATGTGTCATCCAGCAAGTGGCATTTGGAGAGCATGTTGTTTTAGTATATAGTATGTGAGATGAACAAGAACTCAGTCTGAGGAGCAACCATCCCCTCTGCTCTATATTCTGAGCTTTTCAAGTGAACTGCAAGTGCTCCCTTCAAAGGAAGAATAAGAAATCTCCTGGAAGGTTCTTCAAGCATTTGAACTAAAACTGGTATGTTTGCTTCAGGTGAAACATTCTATAGGAATTGCTGTATCTTCTTTGTGGTTTTTAGCAAAAAAAATAGTTGGATGAAAGGGAAAAAAAAAACCTAAACATGTTTGGAAAGTAATATTCCAAGTGAATCAGGCACCAAAAATTGGAGCACTTTCCAGTTCTTTATCAGATTTACTTCAGCAGGTTGCTCCTAGTTATACATATTGTATAATATGTAATAAATGTAATATAATAAAGCAAATTTAGGAGTAGTGACAGAAATCAACTAATTTCATGTATTAACAAGGTCTTGGAAAAGGTGTCATTTTCTCCTAGAAGAGGCAACAGTTTCTCCTTCTGCAAAATAACACTGTAACTATTGATAAAAGTGCAATGCACCAGAAACTCAAAACTGTTTCATTGCTACACAGGCTGTTCTACTGTGACAAAATGTCAAAAATAATGTTTTCTTTTAATGTTATAATGGCAAAGATCTCATTTTTACAACCACTATACCTTCTGTCAAATAGAATTAGTTTCTAGAAGCCTGTACTACAGCAACTTACGTCTATGAAAAGGCTTTTACAGTTTTCAAACTCCTAGCAACCATTCAGAAAGTTTCAGACACTTAAAACAGCACATAGCAATTTTAGTTAGGGTGTGAGGCACGGAAGAAATGGCTTAAGACAACCATTGACCATTTCCTCATTCCTTCATCATCTTACAGAAACAGCAGCCGAAATATGTCAAGTCACGGTACTTTAAGTGGTCACTACAGATCAGCTAGAGTGTTTTAACAAGGTGATTGCTCTTTGACCATGCCAGATTCCAAAATGAGTTTCATTAGACATCAATGAAGCAGAACAGCAAAGCTTCTTATGCCAGTTAAGTGAAGCACACCCTGACAAAGTTTGATGAGGATACCATACTGAGTGAGGAAGTGGGCACGTCTGAAGGGAAAGCCAACCTGCAGGAACACCTGGATAGGCTGGAAGAGTGGGCTAACACTGATAGTGAACTTCAGTAAGGACAAATGTAAGGTCTTCCACCCCAGAAATCATAATCCAGGATTAAAGAACCGACTGGAATCTACCCAGCTGGTGAGCAGCTCTGTGGAAAGGACCAGGTGGACAACAAGCTCAAAATAAATGGAGGGTGCTGGCAAAGAAGCCAACAGGATGCTGGGCTGCATAACAAGGGCATCACCAGCAGAGAGAGATAAAGTCATTATCACTCTCTGCACAGCATGTGTCAGGCCATACCTGTTATACTCCCTTCAGTTTTGGACACTGCTATTAAAAAAAAAAGACAAAGACATGGACAATGTAGAGAGAGTCCAACACAAAGATGATCAAAGGACTGGGAAGCCTGTCAGATGAGGAAAGGTTGAGATGCTGATTTTGTTCAGCCTTGAGAAAAGACTTATAGGAGGACTTAGTACCATGTTCCAGTATTTCAAGGTTGGCTACAAAGAAGATGGAGACTCCCCTTCTGCAAGGAGTCACATGGAAAACAAGAGGCATAATGGGTACAAGTTATTCTGGGGAAGATTCCAGTTTGACACTGAAAATTTTTCACAATGAGAACAATCAGATACTGGAATAATCTCCCCAGGGAAGTGGTAGACTCCCCAACACTGGCCATTTTAAAATTTGGCTGGACAGAATGCTGGGCCATTGTGGAAAGATGGCTAGGGTTCAAACCAGAGGAAGTTACAGCAGTATGAAAATTATAGGGTAAAATACAGCTGCTACTCTCTGGATGGAATGCTCCGAGCATGCTCAAAACCTATCCCACAATGATTCCCCACACACACAATCTGCAACCTCGAGCACATGCTAACAGGGAACAGAGGGTGGAGAAGAGTGGGAACACCTTGGCCAGGCTCTGTTGAAATCAGATGGTACTTTGTAGCCGATAAACCTGCATAGCACCTGTCACCCAAGGGAGATGGGAGCAGGTATCTTGCTGCTGAACCAGCAACTGTGGTGAAATCACTCTTCTGAGATGAACTTGGTTCTTTGTAACTTAACTGCAATATTAACTCACACCACCATCCCCAAGTTACCTCTCTCCAAGGTGTGACCAACCCGCACTGAGCATGCGCTCTGTATTTTATTGACTGAATATGTAACAGCGAAGCAAGAGAATTTTCCACCAATGAGTAACAAAAGTATGTGTTACTAGAGTCACTCCAGATCCACCCAAACGAAAAGGAAGTTCATTGAGGGGTCCCCATATTAGGACACAGAAAGACTAGTCAGGCACAAAGATCTTGGCTTTCCTGGTGTGCTGACAGACTAATCAAACACTAAAGGTCTGAGGAAATCTCCACTTTTCACAAGACAACCATCTTGTATAGACCGTGCTTCTGCCAAGAAATGTCTGACCAGATGATTCTTGAGATCCCTTTTAACCTGGTATTCTGTGATTCTATGACTTTAAAACCTTATTGTCACATTGTCACAACTTGTTATTGTTGTCCATAGCAGTTGTTTCATAAATGACCAAAGTGTGATTTTACTGAGCGTACTTACCTGCTATTCTCATGTTTAGTCTTCAGCCAGCTAATGACACTATTGCATTAAAACAGCCACCTACGGGAAAAAAAACAAAAAACTAAAAACCACTTCACCATAATTACAGCCAAAAAACCACTTTTGTGATGAGTAAAAAAACCCACAGATTTTCTAGTTAATCAAATTAATGATGATTGTTCTGAATACCTATTTCTTAATGCTCACAGTTAAGGAAAAGATTTAAGATGGATTTCTGATATCTTGCTTTCATTTGTTTCTCCACGAAACAAGTGTTCTGAAAAAACATTAATTTCATCTAATCCACTACAAATTCAGTTTAAATTTCAATCCTTCAATCTGTGACCTAAGTACTCACCAGTGCTCTATCTAAGCAGTCTATAGTTTCCTAAGGTTATGTGGTAAAAGTCAACAACTCCACCTGCACTCCTTCAAAACCCTACCTGCTTCTGGGTGCAAGTTGTTATTTGGCAACATAGCATAGCAAACCATTATGCTTTAGAGAGAAAAGATTTAAGCATTTTGGCCTTTAGGATACTATGTAAATGCATTCAGTGGAACTGAAAGAAGGCCAACACTTCAACCTATGCTTTAAGGACATGTAACAACACATTTGTCACTCACAGGTACAGCCAGAGGAGTAACATGATGGTCAACGATGACAGAACACCAACCCTAGTACTCCAACTATTTCAGAATAAACTGAAAACCACTCTAAGCAAACAGCACCTAAGCATCCACAAGCTTCACCACACAGAGTCAAGGTGGGCCACAAACTCCACAGCGTCTGCACAAAAGCTCCCACCTCCTCTTCCTCAAGCAATGCAGGGTCCAGGGGCCATCCCAAATCCTCTGTGCTCTACCTGCAGAGCCAGGGCTGCTCTTGGCTCTCCACCCTGTTCATGCTCAGTCCTGGTGGGCCCACCCTGCACTGAGCCTGGACATCTGGCACGACTTCCCCCCGATTCAGGGATCTTGTTGAATCATCTACACTAAGGCCACATTTCAAAACATGTAGTCAGCTATCACTCTAATCCAAGTAGCTGTCCCAGACCCCTATAATGAAAGCTATAGCAACCCTAACCCTCTGCACTCCTATGCCATGAAAACCATCAAAAACTTTATCTTTAGAAATTATTAGAAAAACTGCTGTTATTAGAAATACAAATTATTTGGAGACAAGCACCAAAACACCCACATAATTCTCATGGTCTATGCTAGGGAGAAAAAAATGGTATTATGCAGACAACCTTTTGCCTTCACTTAGTTCAGGATCTTCAAGTTCAGTGATTTGTTTCCAGATTCTCTGCAAAGACTCAGTCATTGTGCTCTATCCCTTCAAGTTTATAAGAAAATGGTTAGGAGAGAAATAAAAAGGGAAAAAAATTGGAAATACAGAAATATTTATTTCTATTCTATTGGAATTTGAAAATACTTATCACCAAAGCTTAAAAGTGGACAAATGTTTTTGAGTGCTAATGTTGTGCTGTAAGGGAAATCTCACAGCACATTATGGACCATAATATATCCATTTAGCTGTAGCCACATGTATTATATCCTCCTATAATAACTTCTTTCAGTGACAGGCTAGTATTTATCTGTCTTGAAAAAAGGCAAAAAAAGAATCTGTCAGGGCAGATAAACTTATTTTATTTCAAAGTCTGTGAACAGAATTATTCTAGGCTTCTTCCTCTCCACACACCCAGAAATATATCAGTTACAATAAACACTGTCTGTTCTTTGAACAACTACAAGCTTATTTTAAGTCTGCACTGAAAAAAAGAAGTTTCCTTTTTTGTTTTACTCTAAACAAAAACACATCATGAATTCAAAGCATGAAAACAAGAATACTAGCAAAACCAGAAGAAGACTCTAAGTGAAACAATCACATGATCTAACCTTGACTGCTTTTATCCCAACATCCCCTTTCACCCATCTCAGGGATCATTATTTGTTGCAATCAACAAAGAAGAGTATGCATTCCTTTTTAAGTGTGGAATTTTTTTTATTCAGAAAAAGGAAAAATGAGTGTGCTATGCCCCAACTTGAAAGGAATTTACAAAATTTAGTGATTATTTTTCTAAATTACAGTATACTGAAAAATCATGGTGTTTGGTTTATAGAACAATACAGCAGTGCTACAGTACAGACAAGTGTTGCACAGTACTTTCCAGCTGCAGGAAAATAATTCATGGACATCAAGTCCTTTTCCTACACTGCATTATCTTAATTTTTTAAGTATTTCTAGACAGAAAAGGAATAAAACAGGACAAGCCATGAACCCCTATGAATGCTTATAGATCATTACCCCACATCTTTGGTTTTAGATCTCATAACTGAAGTTAGAGGACTGACGACAAAATTTATTTGGAATTTTTAACAGTGCGGTTTTAGGATCACTTAAAAACAAACAACACAGGACCACAACTAAGCTTGGTTAGATTCAGATGCACAAAACCAGTACCAACAACATTCCTTTGATTGCTTTAGAAATAGGCCACAATAACCCAAACACTATTTTTCTCTTCTTTGATGTAAGATTCCATGAAGCAGAGGCAGCAGAATTAGAACCTCAGTATCCTCCTGACTTATGAATGTCAAGTAATGCAAATAATCATTTATTACTACATCGTTCTCTGTCAGGCAGTACAAAAAGGCTCCCATATATCACTTATTAGAGACTGAGGCAGGAGCTGCAGCCATAGCAGGGTTGAGAGGCAGTGACCCAATGAGCACAGCAGAACCCTGTAGAGATGCAAAGGCCAAGGAAAACTCCAAAAAGCAGAAGTGATCAACAGAAGTGATCAACATCTCCAAGTCGCAAAGTAAAATGGCTGGGTTTGGGAAGCATGATATGACTCAAACACGGATTTTCTTTTTCTTCAGACTGTTTTCTCAGCACAAAATTTAGGATGTTTATCAGTCAAGGTCTACAACTTGGCCAGCAGAAAGAAACCAGAAATTCTGTCGTGCAGCAGTGCCTTGAAATGAAAAGCTATCCACAAAAAAACCTGAACAGGAGAAGAAAAGAAGTTACAGGTTATAAATCCTTCTTGAATGCTGGCATGTCATTGTCCAGTTCCCTGCATTGAGTTGCACATCTATCCATGCAAAAAAGATTATTTATTCTGGATACAGACTACTAGGGAGAGGATATATGGAAAGACAGTTGGGAGCTGAGGTTACTGGTTGCTTTTTTTCTGCATCTTTGTGCATCCCAAACAACCCCCACGATAGTCTAAAACGCTCTGGATAGGGCATATAAAACAGTAACTTACAATTAAAAAAATAGAAAGTGAAAAACAAGGGCTTTCCCCCACCCTGCTCCACTTGTTGATTAACATGTGTGCTATGACATACTCAACACAAAACCCAAATATTTAATACATAAATGCACAGAGCTACAGCATGTATTTTTATTCATACCTAAACTAGTTTCAGTAAGTAGACCAGCAGATGCTTGATTTTAAAAGTAACCTGTGTGTATTGAGGAACCCTGCTAGGTCCTTCCCAGAGGAAGCTTAAAATATGACTTCATTTAGGAAAATTACAAGCCTATAATCCTTCCAAGCAAATCATTATCATATTTTCTTAGATGATATAAAGTTTCTAACACACCAAGACTGAGCTCTTTCTACATTCACGTGTTAGACAGAGTGGTCATCAAGCAAGTTTTCCTCCTAGAATCATTGTTCAAGAGGAAAATGCACTGAGATAATTGACAAATTAACATTTCTTATTAATAGTGCCTCACTGACATAACACTGAATGAAGTGCAGATTTCAGTCCTAAGCTGAATGCAATTCAATTTGGTTAATTCTTTATCAGGCTTTTCTTGACACTTGTCCAGGGATGGTGCCATGGGGCACATGTCACTAGGGCAGGAGCTCAGCCTCTGCCCTACTTACTGTGCAGAAAGCTGTGGCCACTTGCCACAAACCTCGGTTTAAAAGAGGTTTCAAACACGATTGTAACTCATGTTTTGAAGGATGATAATGAAACATGCAGATTAGTCTGTTTCATTCCCAGGATAATAGTATTTCCATTAGCAACTTGATAACATGAGTGGATTATGCTTACAAAATGGGCAGACAAAAACAAGGAAAGATGAGAGGCAAGAATTTAGAAGGTCAAGATAATTTTGAATTCTGACCTCAGCTGATTAGGAAGAGGTCCCAAAATCAACAATGATACTTAATAAAACAGGAAGTAATACACTCCGAAATGGACATCAAGTGCAGCAAAACAAGCGGCAGAAATGGAAAAAGAGATTATAGCAGCTCTGTAATATTGGGGTCAACAATGTCATACTGCCACAAAAGTGTAACTGTTCATTGTGAACTGCACCAACAGGACTGCTGTGTATGGAAAAAAAAGCAATTACTCTGCTCTGCCTAAATAAACAAAAAATAGTCTGCTCTATGTGCTATCTTGACTTTTAACTGAGACCCATGAGAAGTTTTTTCCTAAGTCTGTCTTAAGGCATAATCCCCAAATGGAAGAATCTAGATAAGAATTACATGACCTAAATAAACCAACTAAGGGATAAAAGAATCAAGTCTGCTTTGCAAGGAACTGTGAAAGAGAGGAAGTAAGGATTAGACATCTTTATCACTTATCGTCAAAGTGCCATTTTAGAATTTTTTAGAAATCTATTAAATTTTTTAAAAATACAATTATTTATAACAAATCTAAAATATATACTAAATACATTATTAAATATATATTTTAAAACGTATATTTTTTCTAAAAAAATGCTGAGAAGAATCATTCTCAGTATTTCCTGCCTACTGCTTACTTAATTACAGTTGTAATATTGAAGAAAAACAAACTTCCAGTTACAAGGATAAACAAAAAATATAAAAGGAGGCTGTAAATCATCATAGAAATCTGGAAACAGAGACAGTTTCTCCTAAAACAGATAGTCTACAGGGTGTGAGCTAATGCCCCCTTCAATATTAAGCCCACATTTCTATACTATTATATGCAAATCTGTACCCAGGTTATATAATATTAAATCTGTGGCAGCCTGAGATGTTTTGCATTCAATTCAGGGGGAAATTTTTCCCCCAGACCAGGACTTAAGTGTTTGTATACTTTCTAGCAAGGTCAAATAATGTTGTACCTGGTTTTGTGTATATCTGCTATTTGTTAATATGAACAACATACACTGTACTAGAATTAAACAAGTATTCAAAATTACTCAGTACCAAAAAAAAAAAAAAAAAAAAAAAA
>VZRO01007410.1:1205586-1269723 GCA_013397915.1 Daphoenositta chrysoptera
TTTTTTTACCCAAACGCACCAGAAGTTATCTTCTCTTACCGAAGAGAAATGGCATTTTCTGTTTTAACATAAAAACCCACCTTATTCTTTTAAAAACATTATGATTAGCAGGACTGAGCCAATCTGTGTTATTGCATAAAGAAGGAAATATAATCCCTATCTCTTCTTTGTCCTTTTTTTTTTTTTGGCACTGATTTTCCTCTAACCCTGCCACGAGTTGGGGTAGGTGGGGAGTTAGGGGTAGTGGGGCAGATGGGCACAAAAGCAAGAAGAAGAGCATTTTATTGTGTGGAAGATTTCTACTGACCTAACTCCCTCAGCTGGACTATTGCTGGGGTGCGTATGGAAAGTGCTGGGGAAGCAGAGCTCCAGACTCTGTAAATTCTACTATTGTCAAACCAGCAAGAGAGCATTTTTACAAAATCAGCGTGGCACTGCTCTTAGCAGAGCACAAAGCCAAAGCCAAAATGTAGGGCAGATCACACATCATTACTGTCAGGTAGACAATAGGAAGTTTCCATGTCTTATTTTAATGACTTCTGGTCAATAGATCTTTCTTTTATTGGTTTTAAAATAGCATACTTTGAAACCGACTGGTCCTTGGTATGGGATGGTTATTTGAACATCAGTCAAGTAATTTCTTTAGTAAATTTTCACAACACAGTTAAGTTTTAGACATACTTTAATCTCAAAATGAGCAAAGAATTACCCAGTGGGAGCACTGTGCAAGAAAAGAAGGTATTTATAGCTTTTAGTTCTAAATTATGATATAGATATATCATAGTTTCACAGTTAGTGCTTAACATATGAAATTGAACCATGTTCCCCGATTACTAAATAGGTGGCGCTGTCTACAGTAACCGATTAGTAAGGTTGGTATGCTAACAGAGGCTGACTCCTTTGATAAGAAAATGTTTGCAATAGAAACAAACATTTTAAAAAGATTACATAAGTAGTAGTATCAAATTATTAAAAGAAGAAATAATATTATCTGCACAATAACCAACACCTCAGAATACATCTGTATCTAAGTCAAAGAAATAAGTTAGACTTGAGAACAGCTGCAATTGAATCCCGTTGATTATTTACTTGGCCGAAAAGGTGCCACAACTCACAGAGGGTGTAAAGTCACACTTCCCTGGGAACATGGCAGCTGGCAGAACCAAAGAAGAAGGGGTATGCCAGCCCTCCCAGTGTCTCAAGAAGGCTCACAGTTCCTCTTTTCCATTTTTCTTTGTAATTTGTCTTGTAATTGTCCCTTTTTTCATATATTAAAATTGCTATGCCCATTAAGTAGAGGTCTTCCATAGGAAATATAAATATCTATACCTACAGGAGTTTGCTTTTTATTATTGTCTGTGATGAACTGACCATTTTTTCTTCTGTTGATTAATTTTGTCATGAAACAGAATGTTTCATAGCTACATATATTCTAAATGTTTCATCGTGACCTAATATGTTCTAAATTCACAATTTTTAATTCCAAAATGTTTATATTTTTTTAAAAATGAATCAACAAAATAACTTGGGTTTTGACGCTCTAGGACACGAAAAGAAGCACTCTAACTCGAATCCTTTCACATCTCCACCCGGGCCAGAAAAGAGGCCTGGCTGTTTATTCTTTTCATATATATATGTTTCTAGGAATGACCATGGATTGGAGGATGAGGTTGCCACCTCTTCCATCCCCATTTGTTAACAGAACAGTCCACCAAACATTCTCCACCCCGTAGAAAGAATGAAAAACAATAAGGTACAGTTAACAAAACATTACTATGTTTACAAAAAGTGTGTGAGAAACTTTATCAAAGAATGAACACATAGAAGGACTGCAGAAGTCAGGGCAACAGGATTTATTATTACACTGTTCAGGAAAAACATATACTATACCTATTCATTTTGCAAACATCAGAAATCAAAATATCTTAAGAACTTGGGTGCATTGGCCCTGAGCAGTGATGACCTTGTGGGCCTTATTCACGTCTTTAACAAATTTCTTTGCTAGTGTCTCTAGCATTTGACCTGAACTTTCTTGTCTCTCTCATAACTACATCTTTTTACTAAGTGAAATTATAGCATTGTATTATGATTCTGGGTTTTATTGAGAATGAAAACATTTCCTTAATGTAGTTACAGGAAAACTAGATGTACTGCATGCCTCATTTAGCATCCTAGGGATAACAGGGATAAATGAAAATAAAGTAAAATACAGAAGCAAACCCTTTCAGGTGCTTTACCTCTGTTCTGTTGATTATTGCCTCTGGCAATAGATATTCTGCTAATTAGTCATCAGTCTTGATTCTCAGTTCTGGTATCAAAGCAATTTCTGGCGACTTTTAAAAGTACTATTTCCCTGTAAGGCTAAACTTCATGTTCATATGCTATAAACTAATACTTCTGCCCTAGCAAATCTTTCCATGGCACTTTGTATGAACCAGCCTCAGATTACTGGCAGAGACCCAGCTCTCCAAAATTTGGAATGTCTATGGCATAGAAGTTACTTTTCTCAACACACTGGCACAGGCATAGGAAACACTTTGCATTTGATAGCACCACTATTACAGTGCTGTGATAAATAAGATGCAATCCTAACCCATCTTCTAAATATTATAGAGAGGGGGAAAAAAAATAAGAGAGGAAAAAGTTTCTTAGAGAATGCTGTAGGCAGTTTGCCTTGAAGAAATTGGAAAATGTGATTTTCACCAAGTGTTGAGTCTTTCAACTATAACTAGAAACTAAAATGTGTAAGTCCTGCCTCTTCCAAACATGTGTGAGTATGTATGAAAAAACCTTCCTTAAAATTACATCCTGTTGCCTTTCTGACTGGTGTTATCAAGTTTTATATAAGCAGTATGTGTGTGTGTCTGAAAGAGAATGTATTATTTAATGTTTGCCCAATGATGGAGTAGAATTTAAAACATATACATTCAGTATATATTTTTGTGACTTCTCACCCCATTGCTATCAGAAGTTAATTTTCAAGCGGCCAAAATAGCAGGTCTGATATGAGATGTCTGGGTAACAATGGGTATGGAATTAAAATCAGTGCTCCAGTTTTAGATAAGAAGTATCTGAGGAACATTTCCAACTGAGTTTGTACTCATCAAGAACAAGCATCACCAGCTGGAAATTGTAGATGTCCTGAGACAGACAGACTACAGATTGTATTGTTCATGAGCTGCATTGTAATAGGTCACGAGCACCACTCTGAACATCTTGTGACAGCATGAGAATTCTTCCACACAATAAACCTCCTCCAAATGTAACTCCTTGTCATAGAAAACATATGGAGTTTGCCTCCAAGTTTATTAATGTTTCATTTTAGCAAGATATTTTTCCTCATCCACAGGCTCTCAACCAGATCCTACCTTTCCCAAAGCAGAGCTCCACGCATCACTGCTGCTCTCTCCCAAAAGGTCAGCCCCTCCCCTCCCTCCCAGTCCTCGCTAAACTGCCTGTATCCATCAGTTGCACCACCCCCGTGTGTGAAATGTGCCTTGACAGCACGGCGATCCCAATGAGATATTGTAGCTCTGCAACTGCATTCAGACCTCTAATCCCTGCTATTGATTCTTCATGCTCCATGCATTCATGTACAAGCACGTCAGATAAGGCACCAGGCTGAGCTGATGTTGCAGAAAAAGATACGAGGGCTTTTTCCATAATGCCATACTGTTGGCACTCCCTTATTGCTGTGTATTTACTTAAATTGACCTCTTTCACCCTGTTCTGTTTGTTGCATCTCATCCCACACCACTTCCTTACTTGATTGCAGGCTGTCATCTCCCTCCCTGTTGGTTTGTCATTCCTTGTTTACAGCTGTCCTTACCATGTTTGCCAGTCATATGGCAGAGCTGCTTTAGATCCCCTTTGTAAGGAACACCCTGTTTGTTCCTACCTGTTGTTAACACTCAGATAAGTTCTTGTAATCATAAAAACCAGATCCCTGTTATTGATGCCAGCTGCATGATGCCAGTTGATGATCTGCAGTGTCTGTCCACTCTTCCTCAAGACCTGTCTTTCCTTTCTCTGGCAGGATCAACCAGAAAACCACCTGGGCCACTATGTCCTGGACGCTCGCTACCAGAGCCACAGAGTTATGCCTGATATGTTCACAGCTTCCCGTGGCCAGTATCATTGCTGCCCATGTGGAGGAGTAACAAAGGATAGTAGTCCAAGGTCCCATGTCTTTCTTCAGTATCTGAGATACAAGCCCCAGCAAGAAGAAAGTGCCCTTAGCCAGCAGGTGAGGTCAGCCTGTGGGGACCTTCTTCCCCATAGCAGGGAGTCTGCCCCTGCTATCCCTTGCGAGTTCCACCTGGAATTGTTGCAGGTTCAGGCTTAGCTGGTGCAACTGTTTTTTCCTGGACCGAGCTCCTGGACCCTGCTGCCAGGGCACTCAGTATTTTGTAGGTGCTGATCTGCAGAGAGAAGTGGGAGCCTTCCTCCTGTTGCTAGCAGCCACGAGTTTCCAGCCTGTTAATGTGTGAGGAACGTGCTCTGTTTTTTACAACACGTCACAAATGATGAGAGAGGAGTTGATGGACAGTCTCTCCATGTCCACCCACACCTTAGTGCTTAATCAAGATAACCACTCCCCCTGTCTACCAACATGTAAACCATTGTCAGTAGTGATCATGTCTGCGTTTTTCAAGTAGAAAGGAAAGAATTCCATCTTCTGAGAAAACTCTCAGGGTGATGGGGCAGAAAGACAGGGCAGCTCAGCAAATATCTGCAGGGTAGAGACTGTACTCAGTTGGGTGCTACTATAATAAGAAACATTAAATCCTGTGTATCCAGAAATAGAAAGCAGCCTGTATAATTAAGGATTCTGCCAGCTCACACATTTTTCACCAGGATGGAATGACCAGACCTCATCCATCTAAACTTCAAGTGATGAGTAAGATAAAAAGCACAGAGGCAGTGGTGATCACTCCATCCCTACCGTCATACTTGACTAGACCACAGAAAATAAATTGCATCCTTAGCTAGGATAGATAGGCACACCCTGAAAAGGGGATTCTAGCTCTAAACACAGAGTTACAGAACTGGTACAGGAGCCATCTGACTGACCTTGAAAGTGAAAAGGAGGACTTGGACAGCAAACACACTTTGGGTGCAGCAGACCAAAATGCAGAAGGTTTCAGGTCAAAGGGATTTATCCAGAGATGAGACTAGGCTCAAGCTATACAGGCAGCTCAAATCTAATAAAAGGATCCCTGGCAACTGTGGAAACTCCAGGAGCAGATACATGTTGATGCAGCAGAGCTTATGGCTCACCAGCCATAAGGTCACACTGCAAAAATGATCTCTTCAAGGGCCAGAAGATACAGTACTCCAAGACTAAAATACTGAAGCTATGGCAGGTTGGATGCTGAGGTTAGAAAGCATTGCTTTGCAGTTGTGGGCAAAAGAACCAGAAACATGAGAACTTTTGGGATGACTCAGAAGTTGTCGGCTCCTCTTTTAACCCGTGTGCCCTCTGATACTGTTCACTTGCTGTCTTCACACTGGTATTTATGCCTCTGTGTATCTATGTAGCACTGGTATTGCTGGGCATCTCAAAGCAGCACAATAACATTCATGGTGAAATGAGAGCAGACTCTGGCTTTGCCTGCAGCTGACCAACTCCTGTCTCAAAAGCTCCTCTGGCAGGGACAGAGGTTCAGCTTTTCTGAACAATAAAGCAAATGCAGTGGAGACTCTATTCACCACAGGCATGATGGTTTCCTGAGCTCAGCAGTTTAGGAGGAAAAAGTATTTCTCATTGGTTACTTCCTTCTACTACATAGTAGATACGGTCACTTAAACTCAGATGTCTTTGAAGGAGGCTTATCTCAATAGCCAAAGTGGTATGGTATGAGAACGAGCCAATTTTAATAATAGTCTCATTAAGCACAGTACCTTGTCAGAACTAACACCTCCCTTTTGCAGCAGGACAGTCCCTCCCTATACATCAGCACTTTTACCTGTTTCTCATGCTGCTGGCTTCAACAGTGTACAAGCCTAATACTGTAGATTTTCTGACAAAAGAATAGTATGACTTTTAATAAATTTTAACATGTATTCCATATGATACAACTACAGATAACTTACATCTTAGTTCAAATAATGACACTGGAAGAATGTTTGCTTTGTTTTGCAGCAATGTGCTGTACAAACATCAAAGGAAAGAAAGAGCTCATCAGGTACAAGAAGATGCAGCTTGTAAGTTATTCCAAGGCAGGCACCCTTTCGTGTTGTGGTGTTTCGTGCTCTGCTTTTGCTGGGTCTTTTTACCCAGTTTGATAAACTTGTGTTCAAGTTTCAGCTTGAGTACTAGTTTGTAAATTGTCCAGACAGGAAAAATCTCCTAGTTTTCCCCCTGAAAATGCAGATGTGCACAGCATCCAGAGAAAGGCAAACTTCTCCAAAGAAGCATGAACTTCTTCCATCAGGTCTGCACAGCAGGCCATGGCCTGTCTTTTGACCCTGTGTGTCTGTAGGAAATTTCACTAATTCTACAGAAAGTGACATTGCACATGTGTCTTGCACAAAATACTCTGCTCTTCTTAAATAAAGTGCTAACAGTCCCTTCTAGCAACACTCCTAAAACAAAACAGACAGCAATTTTGAGTTTTGTATTTGCCTGAATGTGGTCGTTCTTTTTCTTCTTTGTTTGTTGGTTCGTGGGATTTTTTAGGGGGTTTTGTTCTGTTTTGTTTTTCTTCTTCTTTTTTTTTTTTTTTTTTTTTTTTTTTTTTTTTTAATTCTTTTTTATTTGGTAGCCCTTNAATAAATCTTGTCAAAAGGAAAATCTATTAACTACTTAAAAAATAATCTCGGCAAGACTTGAATTCTAAACTTTTATTTCTTGCAATCAGTCTTTTATCCTGCAAACAGAGCATAAAGGAAAAGGAAAGGAAAATACTGGAGGAGTGAAAGTTTGTTATGCTGTTGCACAGGTAGTTTCTAGGTAGGACATATTGAAATTAAAGTCACTCAGACTAGTCAGAGTTGTTACTATAACAGATTTGTGTTATAAAGCATCCTTTTTATGTACTTTCTTTCTTGAAGTGCTGTCTTTCTGTTAAAAATTCACTGAAGATATTTTTCTGAGTAAAATGGCTTAAATTATCCCTAAATCTGTTCCTTTTAGAATCTGCTAGAACTGACTGGTTGATCAGATAAAGACACACATAGTTTTCCTAGACATCAGGAAGAAGCTGAAAGGGGCTTCTGGTGGTCTCCTAATTCACCTTTCTACTTCCTATCAGAACCATGAAACTTTCCTTCACACTCCATCTGGTGAGGCAGTCTGGTCTGTGTAAATCACCCGTGCCATCACCTATCTATGCTTATGATCCTATCGTCTGACCTAAACCTTCCTTGTTGTAGTGCATGCTCATTTCTTCCTCTCATCTACAGTGATGGTGTCCAGAGAACCACCTATTTGCTGTGCCTGTGCTATTCTTGTTTGTGCTATTCTTGTTTGAAGGCTTTTTCTTCTGTTTTCTCGCAGCCTTCTCTAAACAAAACAGTCACAGTCCCTCTAATCCTTACTCACCGATCATGTTTTACAAGCTCTCAGTCTCCTTCTCTGGATTACAATTTCTTTGAAACATGGTAGCCAAAGCTCAACAACCTCTCCTATTTAGGTATCACAAACATAAAATTATCTATGGCACACAGTACTCTTGCATGATATTTTCATCCATTTTTGCCACAGCAGTTTCGTTGTCTGATGCTTGGCTGTGGCTGTGTATGACCCCTACATCCTCACCTGTGGATCTGCCACCCTTCTGAGAGTTTCCAGTCCTATCTTTATGCAGCTGATTTTTTGAACTCTAAGTTGTAGCCTTTTTTATATATTTCTGCTCTCTGTCAAGATCTGTTTGAAGATATTCCTGTTCTCTAAAACCCTCATAGGCTCTTACAGATTGGTTGTGGCTGCTTATTTAGCAATTCAATGCTCCATCGTCTGGAGTGCCAGTGGAGCAGTGTTCTTTACTAGAACAGGGCAGGATAGACCACTGGGAGTAGCACAGGGATTTTGGCATTATGCAGCTGAGTGCATTTTTCTTCCAGCAGTATTGCACCAATGTCATGGAAGTTTTCTCCAGGTCTTGTGTGCCAAGATTGCACCTGAAAATCTCAAAAAAGACAGAGTCCACAACCCCCCTACCATATTACAGCCACTGCATTTCTCCTATCTGCATGGCCTCTTTACTTGGTTAGATCACTCACCTAAATAATCTTATTTTTCTTTAGCGTGATAAGGCCTCTGGTGATTAACTGAGAAAAGATATTTAGTCTTTGTGGCATTTGAAGAAACATTTCTTCTTTATTAACAGAATTCTCATTGATTTCACAGCAACAAATTTCATTAATCTGACATTTGCCCACCTAGCCAAAAAATATGTTTACAGTCACAGACTGGTTTTTTACTTACTACTGTTTTAGAATTGAAATAACTGGAAAATCCTACAATTTTTGAACCTGCTTTTGGGGCTACAAAATTTTATTTCTTGTAGAACTATTAGAAGCTGTCTAAGTGAATAAAAACTGCTTACAGAAAGATATACCAGGATTTTTATGGGAAATATCCCTTTCCAGTATTTAGGGCTAATCTGGTATTAATGCCTGTCTTTAATCAGAAGCAAGCTTCTAGTTCAATTAATTGTTCTGAACTTAAGAGTATTTATGGACATATAAGAAATGTGGAAGTAGAGAACAATTAATTATGTTTTGGTATCAGCTTCACTTGATAACAATTTCCCTAACTGAAGCCTGCATGATGGAACTGGAACTTAGATTTCAGCTAGAGGGAGGGGTTCCTGGAGCAAAACCTCAGAATCAGATGCCATTGAGTGTTCAGAGTGCTTTGCTCATTAACCTGATCTGACCAAACCATGTGGGAGTGGGAAAAAAATCAAACAAAGCACAAACTCAAAAACCCCCGTAAAAAATAGCTTTATCTACTTCCAACAGAGAACAATCTGGCTAGGAAATTTCTGGTGAAACACTTCTTCGTTAGGGTATGCCATTCATTGAAATCAAAATGTTCCACAAAAGAATTTCCATTTTTGACCAATTTCCAATGGAATCTAGGCAGGTTTCCAAGACAAATGAGCCTGCCAGTTCTCTTCTTAACAGCCGTTTGGCTGGTTCTAGGAGATCTTGAGCTTACAGACTGCTTTGCCTTGGATCTGACGGAGTGCTGAGAGCTGGGAAGGAAGGACCCTTCACTCTGCGGCTTCTTGGCAATCCCAATTCCCCAGACATGTGGGGGTGAGGCTGACAGGCTTCCCCAGAGCTGAGGCATCATGCCACGAAAAGACTCAACACTCCTTCCTTTCATTCCAAATTTTGAAATATTAAAATCTTCTATTGTGTTAAAAAAAAATTTGCATTTCTTGCTGATGCTCTAATGAGTCTGTATTTCAGATCAGAGCCTAATCCTGTAAGCTTGTGCATATCCATTTATTACAAGCTGTTGTATAAAATTACACAGATATTAATGGAGTTCTGGCAGGCTGGCTGTACATAGGCATGTAAAGGCCAACAGCCACACCTGAACACAAGGCAGTATTGCCCATGGTTATGTGGTCTATGTATATAGCTATGTATATAGCAGTGCTGCTTTTAATGCTTTTTTCACAGTACTTAATAACTGACTACTTCTTTCAATATATATTTTAAGTATGAATACCTGATATTCCATTTTAGAAGCAAAAATCTGACATGGAAATATTACTGGTTTCTCAGAACCACAAAACACATTAATATAATTAGGTTTGCTATTTCATAGTCCAGCATATTCTATTAAGAGTCGGAGTTCAAATTAAATGCCTTCTTTAGTGCCTTAGATGATCACGCAATTCTGTCTTCAGCCAATGAAAACAACTTCCTTGCCTGTTCTTTTTAGTTTTCACTTCTCACGTGCTAGTCTTGCAGTCAAGGGACTTACAGCCCTTACGGCTCAGCTCACAGAGCAAGTATGTGTCTGGTTCTTTTCCAGTCCTGCTCCTGTCTCAAACTTAGCCTAACATGGCAACATGACCTATGGACCGATGCTATTTTGACTTGGTGATCTACACAAGCAGGAGAGTAGAAAACAGCTATGGCCATGGCAGTGACTTCAAAGCCACACCAGATTTTTCAAGAAAAGGCTATTTGCTCTTCGTGTGTTTCATGATTGTTTGGCATTCTCACTCTAAAATGTTTTGGGAAAAGCTCCAATACCCATTTTGTGATGCACAATGTCAAATATACACTTAGAATTACTAAATGTGATGAAAAGTACTAACAATCCACTAAATTGGGGTAACCAGTGGCCTGCCAAAGAGTAGAGCTTCAGCCCAGGATGACTTTTGGAAACTTGATGATTGGTCTAACAGAAACTTCATATAGTTGTAAGAGCAGAGGTGCAAAGTTCTACACCTGGAGCAGGATTACCCCATGCACTGAGAATTAACTGGCTGAGTAGCAGCACTGATGAGAAGGGCTCATGGTGGAGATCACAGTGGATGTGAAGTTGAATATGAGCCACTAACATGGTGATGGGGTGGGAGCATGTCAGGGAGTTTGTCCAGCCTGAAGAAAAAGCCAAGAGGATAATACAATTGCTGTTTTAACCTGTATAATAAGGGAGGGAGGGAAGGTTTAAAGGTAAGACATGCTGTAGTCCTGCACTGAGTGGGAATGGACCAGTCAACCTCCCCATTCCTATGATTCCATTAAAAGTGTATTTTCTAAAATTTTATTTGATTAACATTCAACGTAGTTATCTAGCTGAAACCAAGACCCTGGAAGTTTCTTTATTGCAAATAACCAGGATATTATGGTAGGACATACCATGAAAAAATTTTATGTTCTATTCATGGTTTTTCCTCACCTTTTTTCACAAATATATAGTATTAGCCACTGTCAAATACAGAGCTAAAGGGACTATTGACCTATCTATTAAGGAAAATACTGGTTCTAGATTCCTAAGGGAAATTACAATGGCTCTTGCGCACTTGTAGAATGTAAACATTTGCTGAAGGTAATAAAAAGTCTGACTGTCTTCCAGTCAACAGTCACAACTGATAGACACAGTATGTTCAGATACTGCCTCTGAGGCAGCATGAAATCCTGGCGTTATGTAACATCCAGGAAAGTTTTTGTATCAATTCCAGTGGAGCAGCATTTCAAGCACATAGTTTTAATCTGCCAATTTATGAGATTGTGAAACAGTGCTAATTTACCACTCACTTGACTAAAATAGAGAAGCATGAGCATTTTAGAAACCAAACTAAGCAAAAGAGTGTGCCTTTTAAAGGATAGATATGTGTTGGCAAAGATGAGGCATTGGTTGGATTTTCCATTGACTACTTACCTAAAAATCCTTGCACATATTAAATGAGTTTTAAAGGATCCTCACTTTTGCTATCATGCCGAATATACTGCCACATGATGAATATGGGGGAGATCCTGACTCCTTTGAAGTCATGGCAAACTTCCCATTCCCTCTGTTGCCCAACACCTTGTATGGACATGACTGTATGAACCACATGAGGCAAAATTTTGATGTATGTGAGCAAGAGCTGCTGGTTGTATCCAATATCAAATTATCTGTTATGTGGTGATTGAACTTTGTTTCTTGCTTAGTCAAACATCCAGTCCTGTTATGGGATAACAACTACTATGGCATAGATGGAAAACACAGAGTGACTGGGAAGCAGATGAAAGGCTGGTGCCTGAGCCTACCTCGAAACTGAGGCTTTTCTCTCTGTTACAGCATTCTTAGGCTAACCTACACTCAAGCTTCTTGCCTCAAGGATGATCTTATTTCTTGATTTTCTTTCCAAAATACTGGGTCTCCAATTTTCTTCTCTTTGATTTCAAAGTAAGCTGAATCAGTCCCTCTGTGGATACATTTTCATGTACTCTGTTGCAACATTTTGTATTTAATGGGCTGCTTTCAATAAAACTCCAGGTTTTTTGTTAAGCAAAACCTCTGTGTGGTTTTGACTCAATCTGAAATTTATGTATCTTTAGGCTCCTGGCTAAATTTGTCTTGGCTTGCTTCGATAGGTCTCTTTTCTCTGTATGTTGCAGTGATTGGGAACTCCACTGGTGACTTTTCTTGCTCTTGGATTGTATTTTTCAGTCTTAGAACTAAACACTTCTCCAGGATACAAAAAGGAAATATTGGGTTCAAGAGCAAGACAGGGAGTTATTTTTCCTGAGTCAACTACTTCATTCAATTGACTACCTGGTCAGTCAGAAAAACACAGCTGAAAAGGAACTTAATAGATATAAAGTTAAGTTCAGGTCAATTTGGCACAGAGTGGAGATCCCCACCCAAACGAGTCAGATATATCAGAGGAAGATTAGTTATGCCTATCCTCATAATTTCTAACATGGGTTTCCAGTCCAATATATCCCCTCAGACTTCCTATTCTCAGTTTAGGGTATGCCATGTCCAAACGGTTTCCAAGCTCTCTGAAATAATCTAAGAACCTAAATTGGTTTGATTGTAATGTAAATAGTAATCATTCCCTGATTACACTCTGCAATCTGGCATTATGACTGAACTTGCATTGGGACCACAATGGAAAGCTAGTCTGCAGCACAGCTCTGCCAGGCATTGCACACTCTTGCTTTACCAACTTTGGCAGTTGGTTACTGCTTTTATGAATCACCTTTTGAACTGCTGGGGTTGTTGCCATTTGTCAAGGATTTCTAAGTATCTCAGTGTCTGCATGTCCACAAATCCAGGACACACAGCCACTTCTCTAGTGCTTACTCGTGCTATAGTGTGTAGGCACAGCCTGAGAGGTTTATAGAATATGGGAACCACTGTGCAACAGATTTGTGCATGCACTGGAAGTAAGACTCATTTTGAACACTGGTTTTGCAGCACTGGTTGTGCCTGGGGTACATCAGGCTGCTTATGTATGCAAACACATATGATCCATGTCAGTCTGAAGATTGCAGGGTAGTAGGCAGGGTTGAAAAGATGACCATGTTCCTCTGACTTCGTTGAGTTCACCAGCAGAATGACATGCTGCCCAACACACACCTGCAGCATCACTGGTGTCAGGCAATGCAGATCCTTTCCCAAAGGCTACAAGATAGTCTGAAATCAGAGGGCCAGGGTGCTCATCACTAAGGAAGAAAACAAGTATTCTCATCTTAGTCTCATACCCTGCTACAACCTATGTAAAACTTCACAATCACATATTCAGAATAAATGGCTATGCATGAATTGTTACTTCTCTAAATCCTGAGGTAGTACAGCATGACCTCCCCCTCAAACCTGTGTGACCAAGATGGACATTTGCCTCATGAGCAGAATAGAAAATGTGTCATATGAAAAGACATCACTGGGGCTCTCTGCCTTAGATGTTTGATAGCCTGTGTGTGGGACACTTTATCAGATGTAGGACTCAGCTTCCTATAAGGACACAGTGCTGTCCTTTTATCCCAGTGCTTTGGGAGCTCTCTCATGCAACATAAAGCAAGGAATAAAATGAAAATCTGTATATTAGACAAAACCAAAACATTAGGCTTCAATGGTGAAAGAAATTGAGAGACAGCTAGTGATGTAGTAGCTATAAAAACTAATTTTGTTTTCTTCATATGCAAGCAAACCACCAAACCTCCCCACAGAGCTTCCTGCGTTTGAACAGGCTGCACACATATGAGCATGATACAGTGAATTTCTACTGTAAAAATTCCCATTGCATAGAAGGGCCAGTTTTGAGTAAGCTGAGCAATGGTAGAATCATGGAATCGTTTGGATTTGGTTTGGGTTGAAAGGGACCTTTAAACTTCATCTAGTTCTAATCCCCCTGTCATTGGCAGGGACACCTTCCACTAGACCAAGTGCCTCAAAGCCCCATTCAACCTGGCCCTGAGCATTCGTAGGGATTGGACATCCAAAACATGTCTGGACAACCTGTTCCAGTATCTCAGCACCCTGACAGAAAAGGAATTCTTCCTAATATCTAATTTAAACCTACCCTCTTTCAATAGAAAGGCACTCTCTCTAGTCCTATTACCACTTGTCCTTGGATAAAGTCCATCAGAGGGTCTCATCAGAAACTAATATAATTACTCCTTCTTATTTCTCCCTTTTTGCTGACACACATTTGTACTTTGAGATAACTTCTGTTGCAAAACATAGTTGTTGCAACATTGGTAAATACCATATGATTTTTTCCACTAGACGTGTAAACAAAACTATGAAGCAATATCAATTCAACCCTAACTGCAGTGGCTTGAGGTATGAAAGTCTATACAGATACAGGTTTTTCCACTTTGTTTTGCTGAAGTACTCCCGTCAGGATGTGGAGCTTGTAAGCTGTTCTGATCCCCAGCAAGGGCCAAACTGAAACTGTCAGCCGGGATGACTATTGTGGTGTAAACATAGGCCTGTGTGAGATAACTGCCTCAGTTTTCACTGTAAACTACAGATTAAAAAATAAATTAGTTCAAATCATACTGTGTCTTTTAGATCTTCAGGATAAGACCTCGAAAAAAAGATATCTAATTAATTTTTGCATCTGTTGCTTGATGAAAGGAATATTAATATGGTGGTAGTAGGTTACAGCATTTAACACTGTAGCCTTGACATTTCTTATTAAATATTTAACTGCTGGAAATTGTATACTTGACAAGCATCTGTGGAAATGAAACGTGTTTTTGAGAACACAAGGTTGATACTGTAAAAATAAGGATGAGGATATGGGTAACAGAAATATTATAAGGTTGTCACATTATTTTTTATCTCCAAGACAAGATTTTGATTTTTTGACATTTATTTGAATGCATATTTTTCCTGTGGGGACAAAAGTTTGTATACTCACTAAAATAAATGCATTTGATTCACAAACTGGTTTGGTTTGGTTTTGGGGGGAGGGGGGGTGGGGGGTGGATTGTATGTAAGACACTCCCTGTGTTTTTAAAGCAGACTACTTTTGAAACATGGTGGTCTAAAAAAGGTAAACAGGTGAAAAGATGGAGAATCTCACAAAGATACCAACACTTTTGTCTTCGTACATGACCTCAGTATAATTTTTTTTGCAGTGATAATATAACACTAGGAAACATCTCAGTCATTTTGCTTTTGAGATTTAAAAGCTGTTGCTGACCTAAGTCTCTGTAGGAATTTTATCCTGACAGGTAGATGAAATATGGCAATTTAAGTATTATTCCTCTAGTTCTTGTATTAAAGTGCTATTTTTTTCCATGGAAAGAATAAGAAATATGATAAATCAAGTAAATTGCCTAAGCACCTTCAGCTCTTTTTAATTATGTATTTGTTATACACTGCACTTCTCTATCCATTTTTACTGCAGCATACGGGAGCATTTAAATTTTGATTGTAGCAAGGCCTAGTAACACCTAGGTTTTGGGAAAGGAACGCTCTCAGCTGCTGAGGAGGAACCTTGGTAGAGACTGCTTCTCAGAGACAGCCTACACGAGTCAGTCTCTAATTGTTTCTGAGGACAACTGTTAATTATTTTCCATTGAGTATATTCAATCATTTGAATTACAGATCATGTGAATTTTCCTAGTAAGGGTAGAAATACCAATTTAAAGGCTGATTAAAAGGACTGTAATAATCTTGAATGAAATCTCAAAAGCATAAAAAGTGGATGAACAATAAACTGATCACAAATAATGACAGCATTGGTACCATACTTGGTACTGTCATATTTAAATAGTAGAATGAGGTTCCTGCCTACATACCTAGAATATACTACGCAATTTATACTCTGTCTTATATTTTCTTAAAAATTAATACTTGCAGAATATCAAATCTATAAAATATAACTCAACAACAGGTCTGCAATTTGAAGACCTCTCTTCACCCCAGATGGAAGTCAACCATTCCTGAAACAAGTCCCAGGAAAGTGGCTTTGTGCCCAGTGACTGTGGTGGAAGTGAGAGTAACTTTTTTATATGTGCTGGTAAGTCATTTAGCAAGGTTACCTCATTTCTTAATCCATTTGAAAGAAAAATGGAAGGAATGCTTTGGTACTTCAAAAAACGTGAGGCAAACACACACACACACTGCTCAAAGTGGTTGAGAGATGAAAGCTGAGGACAGATGACAGCCATGAGGCCATAAGGTGGAGTTAGTGGGGAGCTGCAGGCTCTCAGGCAGTACATGCAGACACCTTGCTCCCTGCTACTGCACGTGTCTCGTGTCTTTCCCAAATGACAGCCTAAGGAGCAGTAAAGATTGCATTCTCTATCTGCTGGCAGTGCCTTCAGCTCTTCTGTTGAAAATACCAGCACAGTTGCCAGTTAGTGGCAGAAGCAGTGATGATTTATTTTGGGATGAAGACACGTCCCTCTTGGAAGCTGGATGAAATCCACCTAACTTGTTTTGCAGAACTAATTTCAGTAGACTGTATTACAACCTCTTTTAGTCACTATGAGCCTTACTTGACTCAGATAAGGAAGAGATCCAGATAACAAAGAGGGATTGAACTGCACTCTTGAAGTTGCATTGCCATATGTATTCTGTTTCTGTAGGTATATTTCTGTATTTTATTAGCACTGTTTCTGAGCCATAGTGATTTTTAGCAGCTAGTTGGCTTATTTAATTCCCCAAGAAGAGACACAAAATTTGATGGCATATGAGATGCTTTTATTAGACATTTTTATTAGACCTACATCCATTGTGACCATTTATTAGACCTACATCCTGGGAAGGATCAAGCAATCAGTTCTGCCTTGCCCTTGACCTTCCAGCATGTCACAGATAATGGCCACAGTCACAGACCAGCCTATGTGAGTCAATAGTTAATTTTTCCATCTCTCCATTGCTCTTTGGATGAGTTTGGATTGCTTTTGGATGAGTGTTCTTTTTGTGTTCCACCATATATGGGCACCACAGAAAGTTTTAGATTGTGGCCTGCCCTTCTTGTTTCACACCAAAGTTGATGTGAAGTTCTAGGTACATGCACTGATTTACTGTAACTACAGTGTTGCCTCCTATTTTTTATTATTTTCTTAGTTACTAGAGTGGTGAAGGCTCTTAGCCTGCCAAAAGAGCCATGGTAAACAACAAGAAAATCTCCAGGTGTACAAAAGGTTTCTGTGTCACACAGTCCATAAGAGGAAAATAACAAAAAGTTCAGAATAAAGAAGACCTCATTTCCAAAGTAGGTACCTCAGCACTTCAATTTGTCCCTTAAAGTAGAGTGAGATATTATGGTACCTGAGATTGTATTGAGCAGCAACTACAAACTAAGAAAGATTTATTAGTGGCAACTTTTAAGAACAGTAAGTTATAAACATATCATGGAGTGTCATAACTGTATTGTGGAACATAGTCAATTGTTCATATATGATAGGGGTATGAGATAATATGTGTTCAGGTCCTGCTTTTCTGGTGGTCTCTTAACCTTTTGAAATTCCTTGACTATATTTACTATTTTGCAAGCAAATGAATGGAATGCTTATAAAGCAGAGTTGAACCTTGTACCAGTGGAGCATTTTGTCCTGTACAGATGGCCAGGAAATAACAAGCCACTTTCTAAATGTTCAGTACGATGCATGATGCTGGAGCATATTTTAGAAAACTTATCTTACGAAATCTAATCTTAATAAAAAAAATGTCTAGAATCACAAAAGCAGTCTGTGGTTGAGGAAGGTTCAGTTTCCCAGAAAAGCACTCAACTATGTAGCCTTAAGGTCATCACTTGCCATCCTGCTTTTCCCTGGCTTACCCAATGCATATCTGCTTATGTCTTTAAAGGCAGCAGTCTATAATCTCTACCCTTACAGGCTCCAGATTTGTCCCAGAGCATCCTCCATTCCCTTTGGGAATCTGGAATATCTTGTCATTAACTTAAAATTAAAAATGAGACCGTAACACACACAAGGAAGAACAAACTGAGATTGAATGAAGAGCCCTCATTGGGACATCTTACAGGCTTATGAATTCTTGGCTCTACTGTCTTATTTTTTTCAATGGTTGTATAAGAAAGAAGGAAGCTAATTTGAAACAGGTTTCCAGAGAGAGCATGATCATCAGAATACTGAAGTTGCAGTGATCTTCAGTGTTAGTAATAATGCAATCATCAATTTAAATAATCTTACAGTGATTTCTGCATCTTACAGTAACTGCTGCATACGCAGATGTTCAAATTAGTAAAAAGAGAAGTAATTACAGTTTTCAAAGTACAATGCTTTTTTTTTTTTTTATGGTACAGGATAGTAGGCTGCAAATTCATTCTTTAGCACAGTGTGATAATTACCTGTGATATTTGAGATGGCCAAGTCTAATCTGCCTCATACTGAAATGCATGAAAATCTTTTCACTGTCTTCAGCAAGTGCAGTGGCATCTCCGGATGGCTGTAAGGCTTTTTTTGGCATTTCACCTCAACAATACGGATTCAGCACCTGCAGTTTCATATTACTGTTGTTAGCTCTTTTGTCCTAAACACAGTAGTTTCACAGAGCTAAATCATGCTTTCATTTGTTTGTTTGAAGTGATGCTTTGCAGTCATTGTATTTTCATGTATTTTTAAGCCTATGTCCTGTAGGAGCTAACAGACTCTGCAGAACTGTGAAGAGAGTGTCCCTACCTAACAGCAGCTTTTCAAGGAGCTCATTATTGTTTTTATTACAGCTGCACACAGACAAAATTAGAAAGAGAGGGAAACAGCATAGAGTTATAACTAACAAGCCCCTACCATACTCACAACTACAAGGAAAGTACAACTACAACAAACCCTTCTGCTGGAAAAATGCCAAGTGTTACTTGGACTGAGTCCAAAGTTTCTGCAAACTATGTAATAATAAAGTTATCGCTTGAATAAAGAACTCTGTAAGGTCAAAAAACCCCACCTCTTTCTCAAACATTCCTACTCTGTGTTATCAGGGCCATGTGGACCATGTCTGATACAATCTCCTCTGAACACTTGCAAAGGCACCCTCGCATCAATGTGCAGGAGCAAGGATATACTGCATCCCAGGGCTCCCATGTCCATCTACAAGATGCAGACCCCTATAACCTTGCCAGCCCATTCCTGGTTCTCCCCAGGGAAACCTGTCCATCACTGCTGCAGGGTGGGTGCCCCAGCAGACGAATCTGACTGCAGCTGTGAATGTAAGGAGTGGGAAGAGAGAGGCAGTGCACAGTGCTGCTGCTGGCAGTTCCCATGTCCATGACTAGGCATGATCCTTTACACCACTTTTCTAAATAAAATCTTATGTCCTCTTGTTTATTATCTGGTACAGACTGAGCAAGTCTAGATTTCTTGTAATTTCTTGCTGCATTTTTCTGCGCTTTTCATACCATCACCATATTTCTTGCTGATTGTCAGATTTCTAGAAATGTGACTAGATCCTACTGCTCTGATTTTTTCCTGGACACTGGGCAGCCCTGAGAAATCACTGAATCCTAGAATGGTTTGGGTTGGAAGTGGTCATTAAAGATCATCTAGTTTCAACCCCTCTGCATTGGGAAGGCACACCTTCCACTGGACCAGGTTGCTAGAGTGGGAGAATCACCTCTCCTGACCTGCTGGCCATGCTTCCATTGATGCAGCCCAGGGCAGAATGGCCCTTCTGGGCTGTGAGTATGCATTGCCAGTTCATTTTGAACTTTTTATCAACTAAATGAGTACTCTGTACTTCTGCTTTGCACATGCAATGAGTTACTTGCAGAATATTGTTTCAGTTATTCATGGAATATCATAACTACAACTGAATAATTGACCTTGGCTGGCTGCCAGACACCTACCCAGCTGCTCACTTATTCTCCCTCCTCAACATGACAGAAGGAGAAAATGTGAGAAACCTCATGAATAAAGACAGGGACATCCCTTGCGGTCACTGTCACAGGCAAAACAGTCTTGACTTGGAGAAGATTGATTTCATTTATTATCCATTTTTAAAAGAAAGAAGAAAAAATAGGGTAATGAGAAAGATAACAAAACCAAAGCACCTTTCCCCTCCACTCCAGACCTTCATCCCAGGTTCAACTTCAATCCTTTTTTCCCAAATCTTCTAACTCTTCTAGTTCCTCCTACCTCAAGTGGGACAGGTGGATGGAGAATGGGGGTTGCAGTCTGTGCACAAATGCTCCTCTCTGCTGCTTCTTCCTCCTCACACTTTCCTGCTGCTCCAGTGAGAGTCCTTCCCACAGGGTATAGTCCTTCAAAAACAGACTGCTCCATCGTGGGTGCTGCAGCTCCTTCCAGGAAATCTGCTCCTGTGTGGGCTCTCCATGAGCTGCATATTTCTTCAAGGATACATCCACCAGCTGTGGCATAGGGAAACTCCACGGGCTGCACTGTGAGTATCTGCTCCACTGTATTCTATGGGCTGTAGGGGAATCGCTGCATCTCCTTCCTCTCCTTTTCTGATCTAGGTGTCTCCAGGGCTGTTTTTCTCACATTTTCTCAATCCTCTCTGTCTGCTGCTCTGCAGGTTTCTAACCCCTTTTTAAATATGTTTTCACAGAGGTGCCACCAGCATGGCTAACAGGCTCAGCTGTGTGTCGTGTGGTGCCTCAGTTTTGGAAATATTTGGAACTGTCTCTGCCCAGAGCAGGGGTAGGTCCTGGTTTCTTCTCACAGAGGCCACCCTCGCAGCCCCTTGCTGCCAGCACCAGGGCATGGACACCCAGTACAGTTGCTCTGCAAGTGTGCAGTAAACCCAGCTTGTCCCAAATGCGCCAGGCATCAGCATTCACCCGTCCCAGCCCTGCAGTCAGTGACTGCCGCTGTCCCACCTGCAGCGAGTCCATGAGCCAGGTGCAGCCTGGCCATGGCTCACTGCCTCCAGAGGACTGCTCCTGCCCTTTCTTCCCACGCTTGCAGCTGCCTCACTCTCGCTTTAGCATGCCTCACAGCACGATAGGCTGTGATTATGATTAAGGTTCTTAATCCAATGAAAGACTGCACCCTTTTCATTTGCAGAGTTAGCTTTCTGACAAGTTTGTTTCCTGACAGATGGTGAACATCTGATTTAGTTCAGCTATAAGTTTAACTGTGGATAAATAACCATGATGGGCACTGTTCATAGTGTGCATGCGTATTTTTTATTCCCAGAAAACCCAAATGAAAATACAGGATGCTTTTTGAATGTGAAGTGAGAACAGGTATATATGATTTAAAAGAGTTGCAAATGCCCATTCCAGAGTCTGTTAAAAACTTAGAGCTTTGGGAAAGAAAATAAAAAAGATTGTAGGATGCCTGACTTATCAGGAATTGCACAACACAATTCAAACCAGGCAAAGGACAACAGGTAAGGAAGCCAAAAATCTCCAACTGAAGGCCCGGAGAAGGATAAGGGTGCTCAAGTATATGAAAGGAAAGGATTTGTTTTCTAGACAAGGCTATTCAGCCAGGATCGTTCCCCTGAGATACGATATGGTAGTTACCTATCATGAGTGTCACAGTGAAGATGAATAGGGTATAAAATGAATATTATCTTGGACCCCAGCCAAGGTGATATTACCAATACTTTCCAAAACCTGAGCATTTACAGGGGAGAAGACAGCATCCTAGAAGGTGCTGTATATCTCACTCCTGGATGTCAAGCAGCCCTATCCAGACAAGCAAAAAATGGAAAATGGTGGGACTGTCTGAGGACTGGAAATAAGGCACAAGTGGGAGCAAAAGAACCACAACAAAGAAACTCAGTAGATTCTTGGCTTCAGTCTTGATAAGACTCCTATAAGCTATAACTTTTATAGCAGAGAGTTCAGATGAGATAGTTTGATTTGGAGTAGGTATACCCAAAGGATTTAGAATAATCAGAAAAATAAGTTAATAAGTCACCAGGACCAGATGACATTCACCCAAGAGTTCAGAAGGAAATGAGACATAAGGTTGCAGAACTATTGGCTATCCACAGCAACTGCTGGAGAGGGAACCTGGGAGCTACTGAGCAGTGAGTCTGACTCATGAGAAAATTGTAGAACAGGTCTATAGAAAAGAAAGGGATTGCTGAATACATGAATAAACAATGTCTACTGAAAAAGTGTCAGCGTGGCTGGAGTGAAGGGGTGTCCTATCTCCCCAGCCTGCTGGAATTATAACATCGGCAAAGAGAATAGTACATTTGAATTTCCAAAAAGCCTTTGATTAGATTACATGCCAAAGGTTACAGAAACCCCAACCTTACATAGCGATAGGATTACAGGAGATGACCTTTTATCTACTGGAGGACAGATAAAGGATGGAAAATAAAGGCTAATGCTGTACAGAGTGGGAAAATATTGGCAGTGGACTTTAGCAGGGACAAGTATGAGGACTAGATTTATTCATATTCTTCACCAGTGATCTGGAAAGGGAAATGCAGCAAATTCCTCACATTTGAAAATGATACCAAGCTCTTACAATTGGCAGTGAGGAACTCCAGAAGAAGTTCACAAAACTGAACAGAAAAAAACAGATACCTAATTCACTTCATTCTATCTAAAGGAAAAGCAGCACAACTAGAGAATAAGAATCTGAAGTGCACCTACATGAAGAATTCGGGATTCTCAGGATTCCAACTCAGGAAAGTGATCTTGGCAACATCACAGTCAGTTTACAAAAATCTTTGTCATAGTGTTCAGTATCAGCCCCCCAAAAAGCCACCAAAATGCAGATCACTGACAGGGAAGGTGTTGAAAATAACACAAGAAGCGTAATTTTGCCACTATGTAAACCCCTCATCTTGTGAACTTAAAACTTCTGGGTCCTCAAGAAAAACACAGGGGAGCCAGATAAGGTTCAGAGAAAGGCAGCTAAAATGATTGAAGAGATGTCACAGCAGTCTTATAAGAAAAGATTCAAAAGGTTGAAGCTGTTTAAAAGGGAAATGAGAAGTCTGAAAGGAAAAAGGATTAAAATTAAAAAAAATTACGAGGAAAGGTCAATGCAGAAGTAAAATTTACTACATCTTGCAATGCTAAGACTAGAGAGCACTTGGTGTAGCTAATTTAAAATAGGCAAAAGGGAGATACTATCACAGCCTTAAAAGGGAGTAGATAAATTCCTGAAAGGGAACGGGCAGTGATGTATTTTACCTTCCGACACCTTTCAATCCAGTCTTAACAGTAGGGAACTTGCCTCTTCTGCTTTCTCCCAGTGGCATTTTCTACTGCCACTGTAAAAGACAGTACGGTCACTGATGGTTTGTGTCACTGATCCTGAAATGGGACATTTCATGTATTCCTACCCCCAGTCTAATTGGGCTGGACTAAATGAGGCATAAGGAGAAACTTGTCTTGTCATAGAAAGCACATTCTAAAGCTACTGCTTTAATTTCATCAAACCTCTTAAAAAAAAAAAAAAAGAAAAGAAAGAAAAAGGAGGAGGAAAATAGGACTTAAAAAGGAATTTCCTGTCACTAATTTCATGCTCCCCCTCATAAAAATGTCCTGTTTCTGTGCTTCCCTTAGAATTTTATTAAGCATTAACCACAATGCAAGTTGTGCAATACACTCATATTGAATAATAACATAAAAAAACAGGAAGTACAACAAACACAAGAACATTACAACATTAATTAAATACTGCATTGCTCTCTTAAAGTCCCTTGTCCAATAAAATGGAATATTTTAGTTTTATTCTGTGCCCCACACAATAATGATCAAATGAAGTGAAACTAGGTTTCAAGTTTTCACAGCTTGTTTCATCTGAGAAACGTACAAAAGGTTTTACTGTCCTCCCACTCTGCCCACCGCTCCTCCAGCTGATATGCAAACCAAATCTGCTCTGCTCCCTCACCAGCTCCCTTCCCCCCACCAGAACTGATAAAGAACAAAGCTAGAGTTGCTTTCCTTACTTCTCATTCTGTTGCTGAGCAGGCCTGAAACTTAACTTCTCACTTCTGTCTCCCATTCATGACCACAGAGAAAAGCAAGGAATACTGCATTATTTTCTGCTGGTACCCATAAAACAAAGAAAGTCAAAGTTTTCCTTTCTTCCCACTCTCTCCTCTCTCCCATATACTGGTTTACTTGCTGTCCTCCTATTAACCCCAACGAGATGGCACAGGTATCTTTAGTCATTTCATTATCTTCAGGTGTCTCTGTCTTTCTGTAATCCTCATCTATTCAGGGCTCGTTCATCCTCTTACCTCAGTTGGATGGTTAGTTATAACCTCCCACGTGTATCCTCCACCTGCACCTGAAGTCCTGGTTGTTCTTTGCCCTCAAGGCTGGTAGTGCCCAGTGTTACCTATTCCCACATCAGCAATCCAGTGTGGCCATGCAGCAGCAGACTGGCCCAGGAACACCCACCCCTGCTGCTCACACAGACACCGTGCAAGGGAGACACAGGACCCTTGTCCCCAGTGAATATTTAGTTTTATTCTTGTTGAGCTGAACGGAGTAAGGGCAAGTGAGTGGGAGCACCAAGCCCCGCTATTCCTGTGCTGAGGAGATTCCCATCGCTCGGCTGGATGATGTTGGTTCGGTTTTCCTGAAGCAGAGTGGCCCTTTGAGTTCAAACAGTGCCCAGCCCCGGGGAGTGCCCAACCAAGGGTGTCTGTCAAGAGGACTTTCAGCTACACCCATCCTTGCTTCTTGGTTTCCTTGGTCCCGCAGAATGCAGCTTCTCATATCAGACATTCCGTTTACTCTAAAACTAGTTATTCATCTATCCCAATGCAAAAAAACCCACCCCAGTATTCTAGGTGAGCTGAACTACACTTTATTGAAGGATTTATATTCTGCCACTGAATGGAACAAGCAGTTAGTCATAGAGGCTTCACCCAGCAGACCACTTAAACAGCTAAGAGAGTCATAGCAAAATGTGTCTTATCTGGAGGGACCCCATTGTTTTGGAAAAGAAGAATAATTGTGTAATATTTTTGTAATTTGGTGTTAAAATCAACTTTTTATAGCAATTAGAGATATTTTTCCTATTCCTTATCATTGATTATCTTTTATATTTATTAAAAAGTTTAAATTGATATGTGGTATGTGAGCAGATGTGACCTTTATATTTTAAAGACTGTGAAGCATTCCAAACCTTTAGGTAGAAAGGTAAATCAACTGAGAAGGGGATGTAAGGATAAAGGTCTTTATTTTAAGAAGGGAGTGTAGGACATTTATTATTATCTTTACTTTTTAATAAAGACTCTGAGCACATACGTCTCTGAGAGAAATAAATGGCAAAACTTTCCAGAAGCAAGAAATTCTCTGTGAATTTTCAACATTTCAATGCAGGTACCTTCAGACATTCCTGTGTGTTGTGTTCCACATTTCATTCTGTACCTCCAGTCTGTGTCCCATATATTTGCCTCAGTACAAATTTTCATAGCGGAACAACTACATAGAATCTTTTCCAATAGCAGTCATATCATGACAACTGTGGGGAAAATGTTCTTTTCATTTATCACTCCAAGTGAGCAAAATGTACCCTTCCCTTTACTATTGTGTGTTGCACTGTTTATTTCAAAAAGAATCAATGCTCAGTAACTATGGCAATATGGTCACATTCCTCAAACAAATAATTTCCATGTTGCCGAGGTAAAAGTCTGAACAACTTCCAACACATCAGAGATAAAGTTGGCAAATCTGAAATCACTCTGTAACACTTACATCAGTATGATAACACAATTTGAACAGTGGGCAGATCTTGCCCAGTAGAATCTAGAAAAGCATTTACTTTTTGTCTGTGAAAAAAATTTTCATTGCAGCTAGTGAAATGGCTACAGCAAATTTCAGCTAGTTTCAGGTAATATGTTGTGATGCACAACACTGATGTGAGCAGAAAATCATAATAGAATTAAATAATGGATTTTGTTCTCCAGCTCCTAATTTTTAAGAGAAGTCTTCAAAGCTTAATTTCTTTTTTAATTGAAAATAATGTTTTTCAGTTTCTTCTAGTTTGAGTATTATATGATGATAAAAATAAGCAGAATGCTACTTCAAAAAACTGCACCATTAAAATAGCTGTGAAATTTAGGTCTTCTCTTGTAATTATGCAGTGCACACCTAACATAAAATGGTTTCTATATGCAATTAGGAAATTGAACTCTTGTGGGAGCAGAAATGCAGATGATGTATAGTGACATTCCTAGGAAACAGAAACACTTCAACAGAAGGTTCTTGGCCAGAGAGACTGTCCAATGAACTGAACTGGTGGTATTTCAAAGAGAGAGACTTACAGTAATGCTTGCCAGAATTAAAAATATAGATGAAATTTTGACTGTCTGGGCATACATGCTTTTGACAAGCATTTGTTATGTATATTGAACAAAAAATGTCTTCTGTGCACTTGTCAGAAAGACAAGTGAAAAAGGGCAATAACAATTTAGAAAACAAAAAACTGAGTCCTCGGTATTATCATTGTAGTAATGTCATAGTTTTTCAAGTGATTTTTGCCTAGTTTTTGTTGTCCAGTGCATCAGGGTGTGGAACAACAACTGCAAATACAGGAATACAGAGAACTACTGTTCAGAAGAAAAATAAACCCTTCTTCCATTTTAAGCCACATTATAAGAGAGTTGAGCTAGTAAAGAATTCAGTGTGAGATTTTGGTCTAGTACTTTCCTGCGTTGTATGCAGTTACTCAGACATATTTATTATTACATTGCATTAATACACTTCATATATTATTTTTAAAGTAAGAATTGGGAAGATGATTACAAACGCAGCTGATATTCCTAGAAGTCTGACAACCCTCACTGTTCTCTCTTAAGTCAGTCTAGCCAAGAGTGAAACACAAAAATTAGACAGATAAATATAAAGGGATTTCTTAATCTGGGTCAGAATTTATAATGAATGCATCAAACTCTGTTAGCCAACTGGAGAAACCTTGGGTTATAACAGAGGACCCATAAACGTAAGGGTTTTTAGAGGAGCTTGGCACCTTGAAATGGCACCTACCATCTCCAGGTGTTAGGCAAACTGTTCAGCACTTTGAAGAATGAAGTTTTACTTATTTGCACAAAACACTACAATTAGTGTGCATCAGATTCACAGGCTTGACAAAAAACCCCCAGAGTAATTATCATCTGCCTACTTAGATATTCCTAAAGGTATTCTTATAGTGCAGAAGAGCTCCTATCTTTTGAAAATTTATTGGTTTAAGTAAAATGGATTTAGTGTATGGTTTATAATTCATGAAATCTAGAGGGAATACAGAATTTGCCTATGAGTTATATTTTAAATAAAAACTGAAGCAACAGTAAAAACTAATTATTCATTTAATATGAATGAACTCCATAGAGGAAAAGATGTTTCTTCAGGTATGCAAGGAATTAAACAGACACTGTCAATGCTAAGGACAAAGTATAATGAGTTTACAAAATCCATTCTATTTTCTTAATCTGTTCCCTGAAGCAACAGTGTTAATATCCACTTTCATTCAAATCTGTCTTGGGCCTATTTTCTCAGACGACCTCATTTTAGTTTTGTTTTTTTTGTTTGTTTGGTTGGGTTTTTTGGGGTTTTTTGTTTGGTTTATTTCTCTGTCGAGCAGTTTACAAATCTGGAAGATCCTTATACAGTTTAAAAAGGAGGATATGCATTCCTCATGCCTCCGAGAGTCCATTTCTGGGAACTATCTGCAGTCATTTTTACAGTAATAAAGGGTTGTATTCAGAATTGGTGGTAAGTGATGCAGGAAGACAGTCAAGAATAAAGCCTGTTTGTTGGCACTATTCATTTTAAGAGAGAAGCTTATCTTGGAAGCTCATAAAGAACCTGTGACTCCTGATCACACTCACCAAGGTTCTGGTAGATTTTATATTGGCACATTGTGTCCAAATTAAGAAGCAAACTCTATCCTCTTCCTAAGATATACTCTGTGATATGCACATTTGGCTGAGAGAGAGAATGTGAAGTTTAAGTAGAGTCAATTTCATTTGACTTATTAACAGCTGTGCCAGTCACCCATCTTTTTGGGCTGCATTCACCACCACTATGCTCTATGCACTCATTATTTTTCTCAGGTCTGAAATGAATGCAAATTGACTTGCTAGCAGTTAACCTCACTGGTGTCAGTGGCTGCCTAAGCTGCAGAAAAAGGGTGAATCAAATGTGCTGCGTGTGTCTGGGGCAGACACGAGAGAGCTGCCTCCTTCTTGCTCTTGTCAGAGGGATCTCTTTGGCACTCTGTCACACTGCACTGCACAAAGTTGTTTTATTCTTTCACAACCTCAGCGAGGAAGGTAGGCTCAATGACCTCAGCAAAACAGGCAAATGTGGTTTTCTTCCCCATAGCTGGAAATTAAATGTATTATTTTGTCCTCCTACTGGATCATAAAATAATCAATTTTGTGTCAACAACAAAGCTGCTCACTGAAGTGGTGTCTTGTCTCTCTGGGTGGCCAGCTGGGAGTGGGTAGGCTGAGCAAATCCCCCTCTCTGCAGGGATATCCCATGTATCTGCTGCCTCCGCGCCCGGACCCAGAAAGCACCCACCCCCCTTTTCCCTCCTACCTCCTGTGCCAAGCCCTCTCCAGAAGACACCACGCGGCTGACCAGGGAAAGGGGAGACAGGGTAGGGCTGTCCAGCCCGGGGTTCCTCTTTGCTCTCCTCTCTGTGCTTGGGAAGCCTCCTGCCAGTGAGGATCCTGCCCAGAAGGGGCAGAGGGGGACGGGAGCGGGCAGGGGTGCAGGCTGTGTCCTACATGGGGCCGTGGAAGAGCCACTTTGTCACTGTTGCTGAGCCTGTGTGGATTTTTCTGCAATTACCTACTTCACCTCTTTTCAAAGCCACTCCTACTTATGAAAGACCTGGTGTTTATTTAGATCCTTGCCGTCAAAATGTGAACTATGGGGATTGACCATCTTCCTGGAACATCAGTGGAATTCTTTTAGCCTGTTTTTAGTGAGAGTGTGTTCACGGTCCAGATGTGAAAAAGAAGTTGAGGTATGTGTCTACTGAACGAAGAGTAGCATTTGGAAAATTTCTGGGACTAAAAAACTTTTTTTATTCCCAAATTATTTGTCCAAGTAGGCTGTGTAAAAAAATTCTTCACTAGATATTTTTTATCATTGTGATTGCTAGAGCAGGAACTGAAAGGGAAAGTGGCTTGCTGAGAACTGTAAATATTGTTAAAGTTAGAATATAGTGTGATTAGACTCCATGTGTTCTGTAATCCTACAGCTAATTTATCTGTTAATGTTAAACCAAGTGATACTATTGAAAGCAATGGACATCCCATATCAGGTCAGCACTATCTCCACGGGGACATAGGATGAATCACATGCCTAGAAGGCTAAGTGGCAGACAAGGCACAGTTTCTTGTACATCAGTGGTGTCAATCCTTGAGAATTTACTCTAGTGTATTAATAAAAATAGAGGGCACTTTTGTGTAGTATCTACTTTTCCTATGTTTGAAGTGCTCCATAAGTCAATTCCATAAGCCAGTGGGATGGTAATGGATCAATAGTAATAGCATGAGAAAACGCTGCTCTCGCACACAGAAGCCAGCAGATAAGCTGATTAATGTTCCATCAGTCATCTGGTACAAAAGAAATAGTCATTATGAAAGAAATGCAGTACATGATCTCTTTTTTTTGGTTGGTTTTCTTTTTGGGTTTTTTTGTGTGTGTGCACTTTTTTTGTGCTTTTTTTTTTCTCCCACAGATGTTGGAATGTTCCCTATCAGATGCATTGACCACACACAAGGCTAGAAAAAGCAGTTCTCCAGCCATAACTGTTCTTCAGCCACTGAGATGCTTCACTGAGAAATGCAGAAAGTGAGTCTTTCCTATTTCCCATGTCTCTTTGGTGTCAATAAGACAAATGAAATGTCCTTTCAGGAATTACCTAGAGAGGAATTGGTTTGCTTATTATTTGGGAGCGTATGAAAGGGCCATTCTGTCCCTCACTTTAGGACCCACTGACTAATCTGTTAACTATATCCAGCAGTGTGAAGAAGAACACAAGGACATAAGGATATGAGTAATTATTATCAGCAGTCTTAGACTTTGGAACACCAAACTGCGAGCAGGATTGAAAACCTCATTAAACATCTAAACCAAAACTGAGTCAAGCATCACTCTGAAACCTGAGAAAGCCAAATGACTCCCCAAACAAATTTAACAGAAAACACATTATCACTGACAAACACTGAATGCTTTGCTAAGGGGACAGGAAAACCTTCATTACCTGAGGAAAGTTTAGGAAGAGTTGAATAATTATTATATGTGAATAGTGAATTACACAGTCCTACCAGTGAGAGTTCCTTACACTTTTTAGTTTTTCTTCCTTTTGTCTTCAGATGGCTGTCAATATTTAGTACAGTTTTTGGGCTCAGGGCTGTTTGCAGGCAGACGCTTTTCCAGCTGCCTCCTTTCTGTAAAGGAGTCTTGGTTATTCTTCTGGCATCTCCTCCTGGTACTGTACCCTGTAGCTCCAGTATTGCCAGCTGCTTCACAGTGTTTCTGCCTTATCATTTACCTGTCTGTGTCATACTGCCTCTGTGCTCAGTCTGTTCAGTACCAAGACTCTCTTATCTACCCCGATAGCTCTGGGGCAGAGCTATGCCTGTTTCTGTTCTCCATTTCTCTGGGCAATGCCTGGCTGAGGTGTGTTGGCTCCACAGCCAAGATGGTCTCTGAGCAACAGAGTCCAGACAAAGGAAAGAGCATGTCCTCAGTCCAAAGACTGGGTTTCGGCTCTGTGAGGACACCTTGGAACTGGGTTTCGGCTCTGTGAGGACACCTTGGAAATGTCTGAGTGCCAGGGATATATCCTTCTGCTTAAAAATACATACCAAATCTTGCCCTGGGCCCTGTCCCTGAACAGGGATAAGGCAACCTGGTCACTCAGGTATTTTAAAATAACTCATCTTTATTTTTGGCATCATTCTTTTCATTTTTTTTCACTGGCCACTCACCCCCTGGAAACTGTTGCTGCCTCAATTTCTTACCATCAAAAGAAGTAACAGCTGCACCCTGTGACTGCCTCAGGGAGATCCACTGTTACTCTAGGCCATGAGGGGATATTGGGAGAAGGTAGTTATGGCTGGAAGGTCTGTCTCTGTGTCCTGCCCCCATCTGCCAGAGGCAGCAGCATCAGTGCTGTGGCAGCTCATTCATAGCCTCTGGAAGAGGCATCTGTGTCTTCAAGTGTCATTCATAGTTGAGTGACTATTGCATCTCCTCCAGGGAAGACACCAGATGGAAGTGTTCTGACTGCCAGATTTGACTACAGGTTGCCAACAGGACCACATTGGGTCAGACATGAGGGCTCACTAGTTTATACCAGAAATCCAAAGGATTCCTGGCCAAGCCTCATGCTGCTTGGCTTGAAACCATGCAGAAGCTGCCTGCCTATTTCATTCCCTCCTGTGTGTCCTCTGTAGATGGCATCAGAACTCTCTCCATCTGTGAGCTGAAGCCTTCAGGGCTAATGATGCTTTTGTCATTTTCAGTATCGGGTAATCCTCAAGTGTGCGACTTTTATAATTACCACAAACCTGCTCTTTGCTGAAGTGGAACCAGTTGATTCACACAACAATAAACAGAGAATGTCACTGGTCATCAGGATGCTTCTGCAGAGTCTAGATGCAATGGAGACCTGTGGCATGAGGCACATTATGTCCCATGAAATACCAGAGTTAGTCACACAGGTAATGCCTACAAAAATAGGAAGTGTAAGAAGATACTGTGAACTAATTTAGTCTTAAGCATGATGCAAAATTATGCTCACAGAGTCAAAAATTACCAGTCATTGTTAAGTGTGCCTTCGGTTGTTCTCACTGCAGAAGAGTGTGAGGAATTAGTATCTTACCAACCCATTCTTAGTTCTATAAGTTATTCCCTGTTAAAAAAAATCCCTCTAGGGAATGACCTACTAAACCACATTCTCCCATGCAGCCTGAAGTATTATCTGTACAATAACAATTCTGTCATTGGAATGCAAGACACCATACTATTTTGGATGATTAGTATCCAAAATCATTCGACCACAAGACAAGGATCCCTGATGAGAAAACCCATGAGCTTGATCATCCCTTTATTACCTGCTAAAATGTTCTCATTTGCCTTCCCTTTGCAAAATTTGGGTCTCAGTACTCAAAGAGATTAAATTTCAGAAAAGATATTTTCACAAAAATAAATCTCTGCATCGTGTAAAAGGGAATGAGTTGGAGGGAAATATGGGGCTGTATCCAGATGAAACCGACTCTAGGACAGACCGACAGGCTTGATTACATACCTGATCAAGGCAAGGTTGTGGCAAAAGACAAAGCAAGATGAAACCACTGTTGTAATGTGTTGCAATCTCATTTAACCAGCTAATACAGACTGGATGCCTCAGTTAGTCCTATCTGGGCAGAGTGAAGAAAGCTGTGTGGAGTACCCACCTGGAAACACCTTTTGAAGCTCTGAACAATTGCCCTGTGTGAATTTTCATGACTGACTGTGTGTAGGCAAGGAGACAACTTTATAAATTCTTTTTTCTAAGATGGAAATGAGAAGTAATCTCTGCCAGCTACCACGAGACTGGTGGTGGCAAAATTGTGAGCTAACCTATCTGGCTTTTTATGGTGACACTTCCCAGACAAAGTATCTCTGTGTCTTGTAGACAGAGAGCTGGGAATGTCTGCCTTGAAGGGAGGAAAAGGGAATGTTGCATCACCTTTCTTGTCTCTTCCCAGGGAAGAACACTGGCTCATGGATATTCCAGAAGGAGCAGACTGGCTGCTTCAAACATTGCTTAGGGTAAAGCCATGTCCTGATGATGCAAATCAGGCCAGATTTGTTTTGGAAACCTGCTTTTCCAGAGTGGTCTGGCTGACATACTAATTATTCCCTACCCTTGGCACTTTCTTGCTCTGACTGCATGTCCTTTTGAAAGCTGTTGACAAGACCTACACACCACCCAGCAGAGCCTGGCCTGCACACTGATCTATGCGCACAAAGAATTCTTTGCTTCACAGTGCAAGTGGGTGCTGGACAAAAGAACTAGCTGAAAACATAAACCGGGAATAATTTTGGTTGGCACTACTGCAGCTCTCAGGGTGAAATTCATTTTACAGATCATTCACAGAGAGGCAAGACCCAAAAAGTCCTTGGATATTTATTTGCAAAGATTGCCCTGACATTCTGTCATTTTAGGCAGTGCAACCTTATTGAAGACTTTCAACTGTTGTCAAGAGAGGTTGTTCTCTGGATTTGTTTAAGTCAAATGTTGTAGTACTTGATGTCTTGTCTTGCTGTTTCCTTAGGAAACATTCTTAGGCTGCCACTGTTTTTGCTGTCCCCAGTCTGAATTAAAAATAACTCTGTATGCAAGGAAATGCAGGTGCAACTGTTCTGCTATTATATTCAGTGGCAATGTAGGAAGGGAGAAGCAGAGGTTTTGAAATGGAAGAAGAATGTCTTCACAGGACTCTTTCCTTGTTTCTGTGGCTGCTTTTCTGCTTATTTTCACATATGAGACATCACTTTGAGCTATTTTCTTGTTAGTGAATTTTCCACACAATATTAGCCCTGAATAGAGATTATTTTAAAAGCGTCCATTTAAATTCAGAGTGCATTTCAGGGTTTCATCTGCTTCTTCATGCTTCTAGTTCAAGAATAGTTCTGAAATCTGTTACAGGATATTTATCTTCATTTTGCTTGTGAGTGCTAATATATATGTTCTCAGTACTATATTATTCAATATGGAAGAGGGAAAAAATGAATGGAGTAAGGTAGTAGGTAGTAATAATTTTCATTTTTTCCTTAAAAGAATGGAGTTCTGACAACTGCTGATTTTAATCTGCTTCTGGCATTTTAAATTACATTGTTTTTCAATTAGAGTCCAATAATGGAATGAAGCAGATTGCTGTCGGATGAACGATTAGTGAACTTTGCAGTAATACTCTACTTCAAAAAAAAATCCCTATTGCAGAGAAAAACATCACTTCCATTGGTAGAAAATCCCCCAAATGGAGAAAAAAATAAGTTAAATAAAGAGGTTTTGCAAAGTGCTTTCAGATGGATACCTTGGGCCTCTTCATACTGTTGGCTGTGCAATGCCCTGAGGATCACACTAGGATGCAGCCTGCTTGCACTTCCCTCTGCAGCACCCACCCTGCTAGCACAGAAAGCAAAAGGATATTGCCATGCAGCATGAGGCCACTTCAAAATTGGCTTTCAGTTGCAAGGTTGCAACTACTCAACATGTTCTCCTTCCCAAAGCTTCCTGATCTCCTCCTGCTTACTTAGGAAAATTTCTGTAGATTTATATGTGAGAAAGATGGAGACATTATTTACCATTTATTGCAGTGTTTATGTTTGCCTTTGCTCTCTGGTTTCTTCGGTACTTATTCAGAGCCACTTGTGCTGGAACAACCACCAGCTCAGGACACTGTGCCCTCCTCCTGACTGCAGCAAGAGCTGTAGGTGGCCTGGCTTCCCAGTTCTTGTCTGGGCAAGGTGGTTTCCAGACTGTGACACTCCTTCCTTCTCCCCTTCCTTCCCTGCAGTCCTGCACTCTATCCAGCTGCCTGTTCACCTCTGTCTCAGAGCATCCTAAAAGCCAGTGGAGCACTGGTAACCCTGTGCCAACCCAATGCCAGGGCTTATTTCCTGAAGAAAAGCACAATTACAAAACAAAAGCGATGTAAGATCTTAAAATATTTTATAGTAGGTATAGCAGAATGAAGAAAAAAAAAAAGACATTAAAAATGTCCACTAAGAGTAAACCCATTTAGTATATTGCAGGCTTTTATTTAACACTAACAGTATAATCTCTAATTCTGCAAGAAAAGCTTTGCACATGCTTCTCTGTTTTCAAGAGTTCCTTCATTAATATTACTCCCTCATCCATAAAGTGAACTCATGACTTTGCATAATCACTCTCCCTCCTGTATGAGAGAGAATCAAGCCACCATTGCACATTCCATTACTCCTGAAGGGCAGCTTCCAGAGCTGCATTTTAATTAGGGTGATAGGTTGTTTATCTCTAGTGGTTCAAGTAGACCAATGGGTTTCTGAACCTTAATAAGTTACTGCATGTCAGCCAAGGCAGGTGACTGCCAATGTGCTTGCTCCTTCCCTGGTAGTTGTCAGGGAAAACATTTTTTCTTCTATTAACCTAGACTGAAGTCCAAGCTGACGTGTTTTGCACCACATTTGCAGTGAGAACCTCCAATCAATTACCAGTAGCTTGTTAAACTGCAGGTGAATTAATCTTATCTCTTAGAGCAGAGTGCTTAGGCACAGCTGTGACACAGCCCATCTCATCTTCCTTAGGAGAGCTTGGTTAATGGGAAAGAGCAAAGTCCATCTTATCTGCCTTCTATTTCTTAAAAATGCATGAACCCCAGTTAATTGCATAGGTTTTCTGTCTGTAGGAGGAAGGATAGTTCTGTATATTAATGATGAATCCACAGACAAGTAATTTCATACATTTTCACTGTAAAATAGTTTTGGAATTTTGACCCTTTCATCCAGTAATGAAGATACTGCAGTGATTTGGGATTGAAGCTTTCCTGTGCTACCTGGTGTTATTTAACCTTGCTTGAGCTTGTTTATTTATACAGAAAGTGTGGAAAGTAATGCTTGTCTTTCTCACAAGTCTGTGAGGAAGTTTTATTGAATAATGGATGCAAGAAGTCCTGTGAACCTTGGCTAGAAGAAATAACATAAATGTGGGCTCACGTTAATTGGGGATTTATTTTTTAATATCAGTCTACAGGAGTAGAACTTCTAAGATCATTTAGTCTTTCCAAGGAGACAACCAGCAATATAGCTGGAAGTGTTGCATGTACTTATCTTGCAGTAAAACCAAAACATATTTCAAGTTTCTTATGCTTGAATTCTAGAAACAGAGGTGATGTCCAGCTCAGGTGTTGACTCACTGCATGACTCATTGACTGAAGGTGAGGTTGTCTCTTGGAACAGATGCTGGGTGCACATGTTTTTCCTGCCTGCTTTGGAGATGTGTCTGCAAATGTGTTGGACTGCAGCTCGGAGCAAGGCGTTTTCTGTGTGTGCTTGAAAGCCTATATTTAGATTGCAAAGATAAGATTCAGAGAACCTATCAGGATGACAAGGTAGACACACAACAAATGTAGATGCCAGATAAGCTTTATGAGTACAGAAGGATAGGCTGTCTCAATCACTTAGTTTCAAATTTGCATCGTAGGTAGACATCCAAAATCTAGCTCTTAACATCTTGCCATCTAACTCTCAAGATGTTTAAAGTCCACAGGTATTCATGTTTCCCATGTATAGCATTCCCCAGGTATTTGAAGTTTTTTCCTTATAAGTTTAGGCATCTATAAAAGTTGAAGAACTTTTAACATTAAGCCACATAATGATTTGTACAGAACTGTTTGTCAGATGGGGACTCAGTCCAGTAGGCATATATGTTGTAATGGCTACATAGATCTCTTCCAAATACATGTCTGGAGCACGCGTTGGCAGTGCTATTTTCCTTCTTTATGTGCAGATGTTCAAGGATTAACATTCAGGAGGAAAGAAGATGCTGCCTCTTCTTCTGCCTCTTCTTCCGCCTCTTCTTCCGCCTCTTCTTCCACCTCTTCTTCCTCTTCTTAGCTGCAAGCCTAAACTCTTGGGGAAGCATCTGGACTCGAGTTGTATGTTGGAGATGGTGGGTTCATCAAAGCAGTGGGGCAACAGATGAGGATTGTGAGGATGAGTCGTGATTTGATGATTCAGGCACCTGGAAGAAGACCTGGCCTCCAGTTTGTGCTCTGACCTGCACACAAAGCACTGAAGAGAGCTCAGACTGTTCCACTTACCTGCAAGGATCTGATGGCACCACGGGATTTAAACCCAGGATCTCTGCTGTTAGGTGGATGTTTTATCTGGCATCACCATGCTGCCAGAAGACCCAGGTTCCTCTTGGGTGACAGCAAGGTTCACCAAAGAGCAAGACCATTGAGTGATGCTCACTTTAGCCTAGTGACTGATGATTTCTGTGCATAGTGGGACTTCTACACGATCTGATTTAAAGCTGATTTTCATAAACATGAAGAAATAGGGGAGCAATGCAAGGCAGAGGAACCCAGTAACCTAAGCACTGCCAGCCAAGCACATCTACTCTCCAAGCTATTGGCCCCACTGCCTAGGAGGCTCTCCCTGGTTCACTTTACAGACTAGGAGTCTAGGGGGATTCCTGCCTCCAAGCGTGTGGAATCCATTACAGAATGCTGGCAAGACCATTTTTGGCATACAAGAGACTTATTGTGGGATGTTTAGGAAAGGAACCAAAAGTGGAGCAAAGGGAGGAATCAAGGTCATTTGAGGAGAAACAAGTGTGGAAAAATAGAGGAGAAAAGTGTTAAAATGTGTAAACAGGTTGTATCTGGCAGTGCCCCGTGCCTGATCCCCACAAGAGGTGGGTGTTTTGGGAAGGGGGGTGAGGAGGTGGATGTGGCAGGTCAGAGCACAAGCAACCAGACCGTGGTGGCAGCCTGGGGGTGCCTTTTTCCCAGTGGCAGTGGCAGGGGAGACTGGGATCCGGAGGCAACTGCTGGTCATGTGTGTATATTTTTACATGTTTTCCACTGAAGGGTTTTATCCTAATCAGAGAGAGAAGGAAACAGTATCAGGCCTCTTGTGCTCTTCTCTATTAAGTGCTGTGTTTGCTGTCTGTGTGGCCAGCCAAGTGTAGACATATCTGTCTCTATGCAGACATGTGCATGTGTATTGTGTGTGTGTGTGCCCATGGTACATGCTCAGCCTCACCACTTGCTGGACCTGGGACTAGGAATTTGTGTCCTCACCTCGAATGGGACACTGCATCTGGCAGCTTCTGAGAAGTACAATCCAAACCATGAACTCTGAATGTGGGGATCCAGGAGGGAATATGAATCCCCTCACAGAGAATACTAAAGAAGACACCAGCATCTCCTTTCCAGTCACAGCTCTAGAAGAAGGCTGTGAAGCTAGGACAGGTTAAAGCTCTTCAGTGGTGCCCTGATTAAGGCATCTAAAATTCAGAAGGAAGGTTTGGGGATGTTTTTTTTTTTTTTTCTGTAAGGATTAGTCTAGATGGCTACCCATTCACTGAGCTCATTTCTCCAGGCTGTGAGCTGCTCCCTTGCTTTGAGGCAATTGATTCAGCCTGAGGGAAGCTCTTATTGCTTGGCTCACATAACAGTAGGCAATGTTATGATATTCTTTCTAAATGCCTCAATTATTAAAAATTCAGACTTGTTTAGTCATGTAAAAACAGGGGAGGAAGAGAGGGACACGAATGCTGCTCATTTTTTGAGTGAAAGAACTCAAAAGTATAAATAGATAAATACACATATATAATATATATGATATATTATGCATCTATCACAAATATTATATTTTATATATGTAAAAGTAGAAGCTCAGGATTTCTCAGGATTTCTCAGGATAAAGTAGCATTCCAACTATACAAATGTCCAAATACAAATATGTGATCAGTTAAAAAAAATATGAAGAAAACTCAGCATCAACATAGAAAAGAAATAGATGCCTGTGCTTAATGGCTGCTGCCATCTCTATGAAAGTCTAGTCCTGGGGAAAAAGCCTACTATATATAAAATAAACAAACATATGCTAGTGCCCCAAACAAATCACATGGAATTTTATCGCTTTACTGAAATAATGAATTCACCAGAAGTTTTGTTAAAATATGCAGGAAAACAAAATATACCGTATAGTATCTTGGTCTTGAAGGTAGTGGGAAAAGTTCCACCAAATTGTACCAGAGAAAAATTTCGTAATGAACAGAACAAGCCTTAGTTATCAAAAAGTACAAGTAAAATACTATTGGGAGTTGCTGCTAGTCCTTAGCGTGTCATTAATGGTAAGGTTAACAAAAAGTTATGATTCAGTAACTTAATGAAGTACAGTTATAAATAGCATGAGTGCTAGGGATTAACTGAATTATGTATGGAGACTGGGAGTAGGACCCCATGGAGAAGGAGAAATTTCTAAACAGTTCATTAGCTGATCTCTAATTGTACTATTACAGTCCAAAATACAGTGGTCAGACTTTGCCTGTGTGTGCCGTATTTGTGGCTTGTAGTAAAAATTACAAGATTTGAATAAGCATTTGTTAGTTTTCTTCTGATAAAAGCAGGAGAATCCATCTTTCGGCGTACAAGTGGAATCTTTCTAGCAAAAGCTGAGAAGAATTTAAGAGTTTTACAAGGAGAAGACAAGCAGAAACAGTAGCTCATAGCATCTGGGAACATGGGTTTTTTTCATGTCTGGTTTGTGTTTGTGGTGGTTTTCAGTTATTAATATAAATTCACTAATAGATGTTCCTTTGAATGTTTACAAGAAAGTGTAATTGTGGGAGAGAAAGTCTGACAGGGAAAAACTTTCCCAAAACAAACCTCAAGATTCAAGATTTTCACATGATTGCACATATAATTTTCCTTTAATTTAGACAGTTTAAATTGCTTCCATAATGTACTTAGGGTCAGTGCTGCAATTCTGGTTCAAGAACTGCCCAATGCACATTCCAAACTGATTACACCCACTTGCATTTTTTCTAATTGCACCCACTTTAGCTGATAAGATCTAGATACAATGAAAGGCAATATTTCCCTTCAGAGATTGCAATCACTGGTGATTTTGTCTATTCATATTGAGTATCAGTCTCAGCCAGGTGCTGTCCTGAAACATGCTGAGAAATCCAGGATGCCAAATTGACACAGCTCCTGCAGGAGCCAGCATTGTGGAGCTGGCAGGTGTTTGGCATGGTACAGGGCAAGTAGTGAAATTACATTTTAGGGCTTTTCCCTGTAATTACTTTGCCTCGTGGAAAATTCTGAATTTTCTTTTTTTCTTTTTCTTTTTGCAGAGGTCGCAGCCACATGAGGGCTAAGTGTAAACAGGCTGTTCTCATTTTATTAATGCCACACTTGTGGCCAATAATTACCAATAATGTGATACTGGCACTTATGTACATGGTTGTGAAAGTGGTAGGTACTGGAGCTCTACTTATCTTGAAATTAATTTAAACTTAAAGGGCTTCTCTGTAATTCCCTCTGCAGAAGAGATATAACAGAGAAAGAGCCGATTAATTTCTCCTCTGTGGGGGAAGTAAGTGTCATTTATCCAAAGTGCTGAGAATTATCTCCTTGCACTCCACACTCCAAAACATGTCCTTCATTATTCAGAGAGACGAAAATCCTCATAGACCCTGTCAGACTCACAGCTTAGAGTGAATCCCTAGTGGGTCTATACTATTCAGCAGCACCTTCCAGCGCAAAGTCACTTGTTCACTTTAGAATGCTAATTAATTTCATATAGTAAACATAAATAATGTGATGTAATTTCTACTGGATACCTGGCAAGAGTTTTGGAATAAGTTAATTTTTCCACCAAAATTCTACTTTGGAACTAGGCTATTTTCCATAGATAATAGTTTTCCTGGAGGATATATGTTGAAATCCTTATCAACATTTGTCATCCTCCCTCTTCTGCTCCCAACCCTTCCTGTCCCTTCAGAACCCTACCACTATGATTTGTGAGGTTACTTGGCAGCTATGACCTGATGGATCTGGTTGTGGCCATGGGGAAGGGGATTCTGAGCTCAGTTTCACCCCTGGAGCATCAGTGTGATGTGCTCTTTCACATTTACACCCGTGGGGAATAAGGAAAAAATTTATAAAATAATGATAAAGATACATCTTTTAAAATAAAGTCACTTCTTTTGAAAGTAAGAAATCCTACATTATCTATTTTATATCCTCACAGTCAAAATGTTCTGGTGATCTTTGAGCCATATTTTAGTCATCCCAGTTTGGAGAATGTGGGGATAGCGAGTTTTTAGCAAAAGGGAATCTTGTTTCATTTGTGAGGGAGAAATTATTATTATTATCAAAAATGGCTCCTAGTGTTCCAGTATAATAATTTTAGATTATTATCTATAGTGAGTGAAAGTAGGAGCAGAGGCTTAAAATGGATCTTCAAAGCTTGCACCTCGAAATTGCAGGTAATCACTCAATGGCAGCAATCATATAGGTCCCCAAAAAGTCACAGGAGATTCAGAAAGGTCAGAAAAACCTGATCACCACACCTGACCTGTATCCGAAACAGCGCAACATTTCCTGTAACAAACAGATTTCAAATATTGTATCTGATAAGCCAGAAGCATAAAAAATACACAGTAACAGAGCAGGAGTGAGGAAAGCCATGACAACATCAGGGCATTTGCTAGCATCTTGCTAAAGGCTTCACGTTTCCCTCATGGTGTGGTTTAGGAAAAAAATTTCCTTTCCTTCCTGAAGTCCTCTGACTGTTTAAATTGCAAGAATATTCCCCAGACACACCTCTTAGTTACTCACAAGTTGATCTTTCAAAAAAAGTTTTAGAACTGGATATTGACAAATGTCTACCATAACCCTTTATTTATACTAGTCCCCAGCTGTTTTGTGAAACCTTCCCCAAATAGGCCAAGTTTCTTACTATTTACCAGACATAAGTCAACATGAATTTTATACCTCAAGTCAACAAAAATCTGGAGAGTAATTTGCTAGAGATGAGACAAATATGAGTGAACTTCTGGCTTGGAAAATTGAAAGACGATGAAAAAGAAGCCTGTATCTTAGTTTCAGCTTATCTGAACTCTGCAACTATGGAGACATTCAGATAAAGGTGTTCAAGCTCACATAATCTCCTCTGGGGACACGGGGCCTGGATTTTGATCAGACTCTCCTCACTGGGCCCTTGGCAGCTGGCACACTCAGCACAGGAACAGCTTTGAAAGATGCCATTTAGTTCTGGCCTCAGCATTTCCTTTACTTCTATTTAAGTATGATCCCATCTGTTTTAAACTATTCTATTACTCAAACTACCATGTTACTACATGCCACAATTATTAAACAAGTTTATAATCCCAGAACCTTAGGGATGCACTTAAAAGCTACAGCCCACTTTCAATAAGTGCAAGGATGATACATATCCTTTCAGCATATGAATTATTTATTTACTACAGTGATATTTAAGACAATTAGAAATCAGTATATGCCAGAACATATTATGTAAATGTGTGTTCAAAACTGGTTTGCTTTTGGTAAAAAAATCTTATAAATCTTCAGGAAACATTAATACAATGAAGCCTAAATCATTTGTTTTAATGACTGCATCTTGTGACCAAGAATTGTTGGGGCTCTCAGTGCCATCTAGTGATGTTTGGATGGAATTGAAATATAGCTATTTTCACAGTATTACATACATGTATGAATATATTCTATAATAAAAAACTCCTCTAGGTTAGCAATAATATACTTCTAAAAATAAAAATAACTGTTTAAATTCTGTTGAGCATGAATAACAGCAGAAATCATGCATATATGATGAAGCAGGAGACAGCAGCCACCTGCTTACTTTGTCTCCTGCAGTTCTGTCCCTGCATCTTTCCTGGATCCCTAATTTTTTCTCCCGCCTCCTTTTCTACCCTGTAACAGCTATGCATCACTTTGTCTTCACAGACACCTTGAAAATGTTAGTTTGCTAAAAAAAGAAAGAAGTCATCAGAGAAACTTTTCAGATACAAACATAGGCAAGGAATTTACCTTCCACACAGAATCTGAGAATCACCCTAAGGTTACACTCTTTATTGGTGACATTCACACAATGTGTTCAAGGTCTATCTTTAAAATATACAACAGCTGGTTTTGCTGTATACTTATATATATTTCTCTGGGTTTTCTTGTGAACTGCTGAAAGTCCTCAATTCAAGTGTTTGAAAAGAATTTTTTTCTTAGAATATGAAGGCCTTTTATTGGTCAGTTCAGTCAGTTCAGTCTGTGTAAAAAAAGTGTCTGAATTTAAACCAGGGTGTTTTTAAACATTAATAGTATTCCAGTCTTATCTTCAGACCCTAGTCAGATGTAAATAGTTCTTTGTTAACTGACAATAAAGAATATGTGAAATGTGGATTCCTGTCTGAACAGTGCACACAATCCAAATCGAGAGTGCAACTAGGCAAATTGAAAACTGGGTTTTGGCAGATAAAAAATTCTAAAAGTGGATCTGGCTGGCTGGTGAGTGCAGGTTTGCTTTGCCCCAGCTTGGAACTGGTGGAGCTCTTGCCTGAATGCCTGGGGGCTGAGCTGGGCTACCCTGCCTCAGCACCATCCTCTAGCTGCTGGAATATTTGACTTCTGCAGGGCAGGAGAGGTGTTTGGTGGTGTCTGAACACCTTTGTGAAGAGATACCCTCCGTAAAATCCATGCAATGCTACAGTTTTTGGTCTTGGTAAAGAAGAAATAAACATACTAAAAAGAGCTCACTTTCACTATTATATTTAAACCATATTTCAGCACAATAACCTTAAATGTGACAGTGAAAGGGAACTCATTTCGTAAATACTGGATGGGAGAAGAGAATGCTTAATAAAGAAAACTTTGTGGAAAGATCATCAATTTCCCCCTGGAACACCTAAATCTCACTGATGGGCCAGGGATACAGCACTGAGGAAGGCAAACTGAAAACAGGAAGAATTTACCAGCTGTTTTCACATCTGCCAGACAAAGTGACAAGAGAAGCAGAACTGCAGCCTGAGTCAATGTTCAACAAAGCAAGTTGTATTGAGGGTTTTTTGTAAAAAATTGCACAATGTCATCATTCCCATTTTGTCTTTGGAGACTGCCTTTGACAGGAATGTGTTTTATGTTTTAGAATAATTATTCCTGCTGAGGATCTATATTTCATCCACAGCATCGCATGCTGAGACAAGCTGAGTATTAGATAAACTGGGGCTCTGAGTCCCAAAGTATATAAAAGCAGAATTTCAGATCATTTGGAAAATCTGCCCTATGACAACAGGACAAAAAAAACCACTGACGACTTTCTATTTCTAGCATCCAAGACAACAACCATGACTGAAAAGAGCTTCTTTTATCTCTGATATGAAGGGATTTTATTCCTCCCTCTCGGATGTGTTCCTTTGCATTCCAACATGTGCTAAATTATTGCAATTCCCAGCTGATCTTCAAGACCAAATGGAAATTAAAACAAAATATAGTGCCTGAATTGCACAGCCTTGAGGCAGTGCAGGCCAGCAATGGTATTGACATCAGATGAATCCAGTCCTGTATCAGTGTTAAAAAGAGTCTCTCTTGACCTTTAAAGCCAGCAAAAATCTAGGTCAGGCTTTTAGAAAGGTTGACTCTTCCTTTTTGACCTCTGAAGCAAGTTCAATATCTTGGATTCAAGAGGAGAGATAGTATGGGGGAGGAGACCATTTCAGCTTCTTCCCTGAAACGTGATCAGTGACCAAATGTTCCTGCAGCTGTGACAGGCAGAATCAGCAGGCTCTGTCACAGCACACAATACCCAAGGGGATCATGCTTAGCACCAAGCATAACAGAAGTGTTAACATCTGCAGAGCGAAGACCCAGTCAGATTTCTGGGGGCTGTGAATGGGGAGATCTGCTAACCTCCCTGATCCACCCTCCTCCTAACCTCCCTGATCCACCCCTCCCTGTGGGGAACTTCACCTCCTGATGCAGAGGAAGATGTTGAGACCTCCTGTGGTAAGGGAGGTTCTCCTCCCTCCTCACCTCATTTCCACCTAAGGTGCTCTGCTCTCATTTATGACAACTCTGCACTTCTGAACAGAGAAACCCGATGAAAAGAGCGAAATGGACTGTGCAAAACATGGCATGGGACTGGATATGGGGACCATGATATCGTGTGCCTTCCATTTCCACGTTCCCTGGTGTTGTCTGGTGGTGCTTTGGCAATGGGGTAGCACAGCAGCATCTCTGTGTTGCCTTTCTCTGACTTCAGGGTGTGCCTGGGTGGTGTGACACAGGTATCAGCTTCATACAAATATGTCACACGAGTCAGGAATGCAGATGCAGCTCACTCTCTTGTCACAGGTGGTGGTTTGCAAGACGAATGGGAACAAGGACTGAGGGCAACCCCATTTCTTGTGCAATGCTCCTGAACACTCGTGAGCACCTGAGACAAGTGCCTGAAATGAGTTTGTTAAATACAAGTGGCTCTGAGAATGCACATGCAGTGGCAGTGAAAGTAGTGTGTGCTGTCACCTGCGTGACTTGGTAGTAGACTTGGTTTACACATCAGTGTTTCATCTGGATTAACAACTGGTGAAATGCAGATATTTATCAAATCCAGTTAAGCTTTCTAATTAACTTTCGACCTGTCATAGCTAATCACAGCCACCAAGATAAGCCTTGTATCACTTACATGATGTAGATTTTTTTCAGAAGTTCATGAAAAAGTCAACATTTCAGAAGTAATTTCAGAAGGAAAATGATTGAAGTTAACCCATTGAATTTGATTGCTTTCTAAAATGACCAGCATCTCAGCTAGGCAAACCTTTTGTGAGTCTATTGTTTGGAAATAATTAAATTTCATTAGTCTCACATGTTTTCTGAAATCCATGGGAAACATCTATGATGTTCATATTCAGAAGATGAAGTTGCTTTCTTGGACAAGATTAAAGTTTCCTATAAATCCAGTATCCTGTTGCTGACAGTGGCCAGAAGTTGATGCTCAGGAAAGACTACTGATAGTGGAAGGAGCAATGCAATGTGTTTCTCGAGCACCCTCTAATCTCTAACCACACTCAGGTACTGCCTACACTATATTCTCTATATTGTTTACAACACAGAGGATTTGTTATTCAGGAATCCATCCAGCCCTTCTTTGAATAAATACAAACTTTTAACATTCACATCCTTAAGCACGGAGGTTTGCAGCTTACCTACACCATGTGAGGAAAAAAAAATCTATTGTTTTAAGCTTGCCTTCATGGTTTCCTTGTTACCATCTAGCTGCTATACTGGAAGGGAGAGTCCTCTTTTCAGGCCACTCATCACTGAACAGACCATGGCCAACAATGATCAAAATTTCTATTTTCTCTATTTCCATGACCTGCAAGTCATCTGCATTCTCTGCGTGCCCTTCCCATCAGTCTTGCCATATCTCCTTGATGTAGGTGCTTTCATAGCCTGGTTGCATCTCTCTATGTCAGAGACCTCATTGGTGCTTTTCTTCTGATTTCCTAATATGGATTTCTCATTGATGGACCTCCTCTGACTCCAAGGAACAGAAAGACATCCTCCAATTGCTGTCACATTCTATCTGTCAGTGTACTGCCCCTCTCGACAGTTAGCATCTGTTTCACAGGATATGTGACAGCAATACTGCATGACTGGTTTTCAGTATTCCCTGGGCCTGCTAGCAAAGCATGAGATGCTTTCCAGCTTGCAGTGTCTAAAGTCAAGGGAAACAGATAAAACATAGCTACAGAAATGGTTGTTCTGATTAGAGCAAATTGTTTCAATGATGTCAAGTTCTGGATAATGTAATCAAATTTTCCTAAGAATGAGAAACACTCAATGCCATTTTTTCTTTTGCACCAGGAGAACTAGCAGGCAGAGCACATAATGGGATCCTTACCTAAAAATCCTGGTAGTTAAATAATAAGAAACCCCATGATTATAGCCATGCTCTGAGTCAGACAGGGAATATGTCTTTTTGACAGCACTGAAGGTGGCTGCCATTTCTGTACATAAAAATTAATGCAGCACAGGAATTTTACAGGTCTCAAGAAAACAAACAAAAGTCAGATGTCTTTGAAACACAGCTATCTTGATGAAACCTTGCCAAGGGGCTGAGAGCATTTTGGGCTGTAAGTCTCAGGAAAAACTAAAACAGATGTTCTGACAAATCTTGCCATTAATCAGAGCAGAAAAGAGGCTAGTACTGTATTTCAGTTAAATCTATGCTGCCTGCATTTGATTTAATAACTTCTTGCCTGGCAAAGTGCCTGCTATACAGTGGTTCCTATCACATTTTAATAAAGGATAACTCGAGATAGAAAATTGAATATTGGATGGTAATACAATGTAGGGAGTCTTGATGATCTGCTAATACAGTGAATTCAACTTTAATGGTTTGTGAATGACAGCAAACTCCTCATATTAAATTACAACAGAGCATATGTTTTCAATCTTGCACTCTTTACTGCAATTTATAGCAAGAAAAGAAAATCCAAAAATACAAATACTACAGAAGACATGGATTCCTCTGCATTAGGACAAACCAGGTACTTTGGAATGTTAATAACAGAGAAACCTAGCTCTGGTTCATTAAAATGAAAATAAACATGTTTGCACCTCGATCTGTTTTGCTTGGAGCTGCTCCAGCTGATAAAAATGAAATGTGGGCTGCAGAGTTAACCTGTGCCACAGCTGCCAGGAGGTTTCTTTGTATTAGAGATGAAGCTGGTGGGGGAAGGCAGTTGTGTCCTAGCAGCAGCAGCACAGCTGCATTTTGGTATCTAATGCAGAAGTAGGATTATATTTGATAAAGTGAAAGAAGGATTACAGTGCATCTGACAGTAGAGGGGGCTTGAAGGAAAATTGTTTGCCGTGGATTATAGGGACATAATCTTTTAATGTCCCCAGTAAATATTGATTTTGTAGGAAAGATATATCAAATGCATATCAGTCTTCAGAGGGAGAGGGATTGTGTATGTAAGTTTCTGTAATGATCTAATATTATTTTAATTTGCTTATTATTGAGAAGGATATTCCATTTCACAATGCTGTATATAGGGTGCAGTACATGTATAAATATCACAGCTGTAAATAATAGGCATGGAAACAATAAATGCTTTATCTCTTTAGCTAATTCATTATTGATGTAGACTTCCTACCAGAACAGCATATTTTGAAGTCATTCTGTAATGTCTGTCAAGAGAAAAAAGATCATTCTGAGGCGCTTTTTTTGTTGGTTTGTTTTTAGATTTAAGCCTTGCAAACATCAGATAAGCAAAATACCTGGTGAATATGAGAATAATCTTCACATATTCGTATTCTCTAGTCTTTAGAGGAAAATTAAACAGAAATGCACTTAAATAACCAGTATTGTTACTCCCCTTCACTTCTGAAAACTCATTTATCCTCTAAAGCTTGCGTGAACAAGTCTTTATTATGGGGATAAAAAGTATTAGATATCAAATCCAGTAAAAGAAGGTGCAAATCCCATTGCAAATCTTGCAGTTTATCTCTTGCCTCCACTTTCCCAAGTTTTCTTCCATGCACACCTGCTGACGGGGAGCTCTGGCTGCCCTGATGTGCAGTCTGAGCGCCTGCCAGGTGCTGGGTGTCCCCTGGATCTCACACCTGAACAACAAAACTTGGCCCACCTTTGGTTATTACTTGATGCTGATGAAGACAGAAAGTAGCTTACATATTGAGATGTTAAAAGCATATCTAAGGCCAGGTCAGAAGCTCAGGGCTCCAGCTGTTTCAGCTTGGCTTTCTGACAGCTGAGGCAATTGACCTAATTTTTGTGAGTGACATCCATGGGACCAGGATTTTGCTCTGGAATTATCTATTACTATGTAATTATACACAAGAGGATTGTAGGAAAAGTGTTTGAGGCTTAACTAGGAACTTCAGAACAAATAAATAAATAAATAGAGAACAAAGCACTCAGTAAAACCATGGCACCTACCACAGGAATCTAATTAATGCCTCCCAGGCACAATCTACTTATCTTTATTTTGGGACTCAGAAAATGTGGAAATTACATTACCATATAGCCTGGCTGCGTTCTTTTTCAGAAGAAAATCCTTCTCGTAAGGATGGGAACAAATACTACTGAGCAGGTAGTGACAGAGAGTCATGATGCACTGTGCAAGGCCCCAGTAGAGGCTGTTCCCTTCTAAGCTGCAGGACTTGTTCAAGCACAATTTCATGGTGAAAATGGCCTTTGTGGAATTGTGCAGGACCATCAAAATCCACAGAGAACAGATTGGAAGAAGGGTTGGGTAATTCCTGCAGGACAGAGGCACTTTTTTATTATACCCCATCCAGGGCTTAATTTACTGACAAAAGTTGAGTGCAAGACTTCGAGAATCAAACCTCACTTCCAAGCAAAAATGCTCTACTCAGGCTCTTGTTTACTGCTACTGAAACCAAGAGCAAACCTCATGCTGACTTTTAGAAGAAAGGGGTTAAGATTACCTCATTTTGGAGATTAAAGATGAATTTAATGTTACTTTTGAGTAGTCAACATCATTAGGAAAAGCAGCTGACATAATTATCCCAGAAATTTCAGTTCTCATCTGAAATATTTTACTTTTCATCTTCCAGAAAATTTCTGCACCTAATTAATCTAAAAAACCTAAAAAATCTTCATATGTATACATATTCTTCTCAAATAGTCTTCTATAGTTATCCAAAATGTATAAGAAAAAATTAGGCTGGTTATACGTGATCAAGGCAACATTTTGTTATTCAGGGAATTTTTACTACAATAGCCAGACTGTGACTAAAAATCACTGGCAGGGTTAAGTGGATTCCACTTAAGCAATCAGAACATAAATAGCTTTGATTGTCACAGTGTTTTATATGGCAGAACAAGTATGACTAAAATTAATATGTATAACACAACATTGATTCATTTTTCCTCTGGCAAAAAATGACTTTATGCTATTGCATAAGAGGTCATGGTGGTCTGTGTCTTGAGCAGATGTGATCTTCAGAACAGAAAAAAACTCCTGTTAAATATAATAAAAAAATATGGACTCAGAAACTATCTGTTTTCATTGACCACATTTCCTTTCCAGCATATAAACACCCTCCTGAATACTCAATAGGAATTAACAGTTCCTGTGTACCTGGAAAAATTGTGGCTTTTGTTATAGAACTAATAGAAATAATTTTTAAGTAGAAACTCTCTTGAAATATGAATTTAATATTGTAGAATAAAATTCTAATAGTTCCTCATTCTAGTATGGCAGTAAAAAGCCACCAATACAGCAAATTGTTAAAACATTATAATATCTAAACTGCAATATAGTTTTTATAACTGAATCATGTATAACAGGCTTTCTTTAGAAGCTAAATAAAGCTATGAAGACTGTCTGGAATTAGCTCAAATCTGAGTGATTAACAACAGATGCAATGGAAATTGTTTGCTGTATGTCACCCAAACACATCCAATCACAAAAGGCATTTTCCATAGCAATGCAGTGATCACTTACAATTTTAAAAAACCCAACTATATTTCTTCTATACAGCCCAAAGACCAAGAATATTTGTTTCCAACTACTAAAAACTATTTTGCATTTTTGGTGTGAAGTGCAGGAGATGACAGCTGAAACACAGAACTAGAATGTAAAAAAAAAAGAAGACGTTTCTTTGTAAGAACACGTGTGGAATTCCTCTGGCTCTTGGAAAAACTGAGCCATTCTACTCTTAGGAACAGATTTTTCTGCTCTGGTTTAGCCATCTAGAATTTAGCTGTTAAGGCTGAGCAAGGTGATAAGACATTCCTTTCACAGCTACTGGTGAAAAACAATCACCTTTGTAAAGTAACTTATTCTCTTCCTGCAATGGGCAGGGGAATCTCATTCTATGTGCTATAAACTTCCTGAATTTTGGAAAAATGTAATGAATTGTGGATCATATTTGTTCTGAGCACACATCAGAGTATTACTGACAGTATAGAGAATTCCTTGTTTTTCCTAGAGTGTCAACAAATTGCCACCAAATTAAAACAAAGAAGCAAAAAAAGATGTTATTATTTTATGAATTAAATATTAAAAATAATTCAAAATGCAATTTCCTGCATATCCTGCTGGGTGCTATGAGGACTAGATTAATTTTCCACAGAAGTTAAGAGCTAGATTCAGGAATCATGATACTACTAAAAGAAAATGCCTATTTTCCCTACCATACCTTTAAACATTCTATAGGTCCTTGAATTAATTCTTACAGTGAACAGAAGGCCTGAAAATTGTTGTGGAAATAAAAGAAAGAGTTCAATATTTAAGGCAAGATTATAGAATTTAGCATTTGGTACAAATACTCCCCCAAAAGGAAAAATTGGAAAAAAGCAGAAATATTTTCAATGCAAGTATCTAGTCATGGACTGGAAGATTGCCTATAGAAATTAATATCTCCAGGCACTCGATAACTACATTATTTTGTCACCAGACTAGATAGGCTGCTAAAGCATCCGTATGGCATAGGTACATCTCACATCTTCAGATTAGTCTGCAATAAAGTGTTTAGTGAAACTGGTTGTCTGCAAGAAGGCAGCACTTCTGATAGTTCTGTTGAGCTATGAAATACAATTTTATGTTTACGCTTGGAGCAACTGATTGCAAACCATGTTGTCCTGGTTTGTGAACTTGTCATGGTCACATGAAGAGCCATACCAACACCTGCCCGCAGTGAGGCCTTGCTGTTTCCTTTGTGATGTGAAGCCATCTGCACTTCACTTGAATTTCTATTGTCAGGACTTTGCTGAGATTTGGTACATAAATATTTAGTTAGTCAGCATGTGATTTACCTGTAGCTTGGTGTTAGGAATACATAGTGTGAGGAATTCAACAGAGGGTAGTGATTTTTTCCTTCCCTAATTACCTTTGTGTATGGATTTTGGGTATGATAACATGCTGCTCTGAATAGTGCCTCAGGAATCATTCCTATTTTTCTGTTCCTGAAGTTAAAAAGGCAGGTGAGAGACACCCTAGGAGTAAGCAGAGCAGCACTGTGGATGCCGTGATGTCAGTCAGAATCATGAAGACTTGCCTGCCTCAGCAGGGCAGGAGAAGACCTGGCTGCCACCGTGTCACCCTGCAACAGCAGCTGCAGCAGCATTTGGCCACAGGAGCGACCGTGGCACCGCTCAGCAGCAGCACCCGAATGCACACCCCTGTCAGCAGGAGAAATGCAACATGCGTGGTTTGATCTCCGTGGGGGCCTGGTTCAGTGCATCTCTCCTGGTGCGCTGTAGCCTGTCCCCAGGAACAGCAAGGGGACAAGGGGACAGCTCCGCGCACTGTGAGGGTGGGAGCCAGCAAAGCAGCTGGCGGGAGAGAGCAGTGCTGGAGGTCTCCAGGGATGGCAGGGCTGCTTCCACCCTCCATTCCAATGCAACAGGCTCTCTGGTGAGAGGAGTTCATCCACGAGGCTATTTCTGTGACTTTCAAGGGTTTCTGACTGGTTAGAGAGCTCCCAAGCAGGCAGTCACATCAAAACACTCGTGGAGACAGACACCACAAGATATGCCTAAAGCAGTGGGGTCTGAAATGAGAGGTACATTTAAACATAAAGGATGTAAAGAGAAACAAACCTAGGGATTTAAAGATAGAAAAATCATAGAGAAAGTGAAACGAACCCATAGGATTAGACTTGTGTGTTGAGCTGTAGGCAAAAGGAAGATTAACTTTATTGAGGTCAATAAATAAACCTCCCGTTCAGAAACAAATTACTTAATTTAGCTCTGTGGTGAGACAGAGCCATCTGTAATGCCCACCCATCACCAGAGCAGTTCTATAAATAACTACCACTGTTGCACTAAAGCAGAAGAGGATTACAGCTCTCATTTAGCTCCCTTGCAGGGACAAAATACAAGGTTTTTACTGCATGTGAGCAGTGTAAGTTGTTGCTTAGTGCTGGGTGAATGATGGCCATCACAAAAACCTTCCCAGGACACAGTAAGACACACTTATTTTTTCCTTTGGAGTTAATATTTCTAGATCAGTAATTTTAAAAGAAAACCTTCCTCCTTTTAATTTCTTTTTAAATTCACTTACTACAACAAACCGTGCTGCCTATTGCCCTCTGGCTCTTCAACCTATGGTTTCTCCCTCTGTTAAAGAATATTTCTGCCAGCTACATGTTATGAGTAATTGACATAAAACATTTCTATCCAAAAAAATAATTTGGCAGATTAGGGGACCAAGAATTTTTATATTTGTTTCAAAACTACTGCCTGGAAGCACTGAGATATGTTATCAGAGAATCTAAAGGCAGTAGATTTTAACAATCTTAGACAGCAACAAGATGCTGACAAAAGCATAAATGGCAAAGAAAATTCAATAGAATACCTATGTACATTGTGATGTAAACAGTTTCAACTCAGCGGTCCTCAAAATTTACCATTCAAGTATCTGAATAAAATGAGGTTTTCACCAAGCTTCTTATTCCCTATACCTTGCACTTGTTTTCTTAAACCTCATGACACCAGGCCACTCCTTGAGCTTGTCCAGGTCCCTCTGGATGGCATCCCATCCTTCAGGTGTGTCAACTGCACCACTCAGCTTGGTGTCACCTGCAAATCTGCTGAGGGAGCACTTGAGCCCTTTGTCATTAATGAAGATAATAAATAACAATTGTTCCCAATGCGAACCACTGAGGGACACCACTTGTCACAGAATTCTTTGTGCTAACTGATTTGCTGAATTTATACAGCACAGTCTGCTTGTGTAAGATGCAGCTTGTTCACAAGTCTTAAGCATATAAAGAACATTGAAAATAACGAATTTTTCTTCAGCAAATAAATCTGTTTAAATGGTGTTAAAGTGAGAGTTGTTCATTACAGAAAAAAGAACCTGAGAATTGATGAAGCCCGTGATATCCAAATTGCAGTCCTGGGGAGCTAGGAACTTTGACTCCAGGAGCAAGGTCTACTTAAAATCACACAACTGGTGTTTGAACTTGTCATAGCCACATGAAGAACTGTACCAACACCTGCCAGCAATGAGGCCCTGCTGTTTCATTTGTGATGTGAAGCCATCTGTATATATATTTGAAATACCAGAAAGTTGTCCCCTTTCCTTCCATAGCCAATGTGGTCTTATTCACACTTCTCCTTCACAAAAATTCCTGGCCCATCTTAGTGGTGTGCACAGCACCTTAAATGGATTACAGTTGCTCCCAGGAACACCAAGTAACTAAATTGTGAACAATCATAAATAGACCTTTTTGCTTTAATATCTAATTCAGACATGGGTTATTCAGAAATCCAGTTCTTGAGTCAACTGGCTCTAAGTCTTAAGCATATCTTGAATACTAACATTAAAAGTATTTGGTTTGATTTAATATAAATATTAATAATATCTGTTAATATTTAATACTGGATGCATCTCCTTAATTCAGAGAGACATCAAATAATATATTTTATCTCTTTGTCAATAATTTTTGTTTATATCTTTCTTAGGACTGTTAAGTGCTACCTAGTTTTTGATCAATGTTTTTATGGTAATAAACAGTAAAGCTTTTTTACGTCTATTTTAAGTGGTTTCCATCCTCCTTTTCCCTCTGCAACTTGTTCCTGTCCATCAGCTAGAACAGGGACATTTGATTTGGAACAGCTGAGAGGGCAGAGATTTCTGGAAAGCAGTGCAGAACAAGGGCAGGGAAATCCTATCAGTGACTCTCAGGTCCCCAAGATGTGCAGATGAATGTCAAATCAACTGGCTGCCTGGCTGCCTTTTAATCTCTGGTGAGTGGTTAGTAGGAAAAAGAGGGTTTTAATCTTTTTATTCCATATCACTTTGCAGCTGAGCTCTGTGGGCAAAATGAATAGTTAACGTTTCAAATCACAGATGGAATTGTTGTTCTGAAGCTTTGGCTTTAGTAGAGACCAGTTTTGATAACAAGTTGGTAAAGCTTTCACTGGGAGAAAGTCGGGGTTGGCATCCTGCCTGGATCACACCATCATCAGCAGGAAGATTTCCATTCACACCAGCTGCACTAAAGCTCCCCACAGAATCCTCAAAATTTTTTGGTCTGAAAGTGATTATGTACCTATTTATTGAAGAACTTCAGAGTTTATTCAGCCTTCAAACAGAAGAGTATGTAAGAGCTAAGTGGGACTTTAGGGCTCCAGGACTATAATTTTGTGCCACTAAAAAACCAATAAAAATCTCCTTCTTGAGTAGAAGTGGCAACGTAATCTTACATCTCAGGAAATTGGGACAGACAGGAGTTACATTAATTGATGATAATGGTTACCAGTTCTTCAATGCACAATTTAAATGCAGCAAATGCATCTCAGTTTCTGCCAATATTTGAATGCCAATAACAGTATTGTGTTAAAGCAGTTGAGAGATTAATATTTTCCCTTTCCACACAGCATCTAACCTCTAATAAATTTTCTCCATCTACCAATGGTGCAACATTTCTGAGAGTCTCAAGGAGCAGTCCAAGGTGTAGTTCACAGTGGCAGCATATTCTCGTTCTCACACAGGGGGTGTTGCAGAATTTTTAAAGTAATTTTTCTCTTGATTTAGAGAAGTAAGTCCCAAGGAGACCAGTGGCCTCTCAAAAGGGTGCTCTGTTGCTGCCTGGCACTTTTGGGGCCCTGTATGACCACTTGTGCTGGTGTCCATAGCAAGAATAGAGTTGCTAAAAGTGGGGAGAAGCAAGTCCATGCTGATAGCAGTTTGCTGGTTGCCATGGTAACTGGGGGCATTATTGTGTCTATAAATGGTCAATATGTACATTGCCATGCAGTTCTTCTCAGAGCAATGTTCTTACTGTAACCGTAACAGGAATTATCTAGCACTTCCCAGAATCAGACAAATTATCACAGACAACAAATGTGGGGAAGAATTAGACACATCCACACTGTATTCCAGAGCACGAGCCCTCAGCCTATCCCCTAGGAGCTTGTGCTGCCCCTGGTGAAACATTTCTGGCATTTCCACCACTGCTGACTTGCTGCAGTTTCTAGACCCCGTTACTTTACTGTGCTGTTGTAATTAAGGGTTTGTACCCAGCACTGCACCTCAGTGCCTGCCACAATCTCCCTGTGCCATTTTAGCATGCTCTGAATTATGATACTGGGGACATTATGAGGAAAAAAAAGCATTTTGTTTTGAGAGGAAAAATATGCTATTTCCATTAAAAAAAAAAAAATAGTTAATAGCAGATGATGGAAAAGGGGAGCCAAAACCAAATTTACAACTTTTCTATTAAACTACATAATGAAACAAGAAACTTTTCTGATCTTTTGAATTTAAGACTTCTACTGTTTACATATAGCTATGTACACCTATTTCTAAACATCCTCATGGACTCTAGAACGTCTATAATAGAATTTTTAAAAATAACTGAATGAGGGGAAAGAAAATGTTTCTAATCTATACAAAACAAATGAAGATGTGTAGTGGTTTTTGCAGGACAAATTAGATAAAACATGCAAAAATTATCCATTGCTCTGAAAGACACATTTGAAATATAAAAGCCTTATTATGTTATGAATAAATTCTGGGAGGTATTGAGTAATACTATTACTATTGAGTAATAGTAATAACACATCAGGTTTTGGGCAGGAAAAAGCCTTCCATAGTGATGTCAAGTTAGATGAACCTTATTCAACATGTTGTTTAAATAAACCTTGGCAAATTGACAGTATCACACTGTTTGGAACAACTAAGAAAACATACCCTAGTGCAAGTGAAGGAAGGTAGTAGCTGGCAAAACATATTTGGGTTAACTGCTGAATTTGGGTCGCTCTACAAGCATAAGAGGTTTGAACATTATAGGCAGTCATTTTTATATTTTTTAGGTTTTTTCTGAACCAGAATCTAGATTAATTTAACAGAGATACAGAAAGATTTCTTTACAATGCAGTTCCATTTTAGTTTGCAGTGAAATTCAGTATCTGTTGAATTATCAGACTGGATGTTGGCACAAAGAAGGCTGAAATAAATTATTCATAACAATTAGCATAGAAGTGTAAAATTTCACAGGAGGGATTAAACTGGAGTGACTCATTCAATCTATCCTGCTGTTTACAGAGGTTTCAATAACCTAGCAAGGGTGGAAAAATTTGCCATGAGACTCAGGCCTCAGGTCAGGTAACAAGATGTTTTGAACGAGTTAATTGTAAAAGCCGTGTTTGAGTAATGTGTTGTCTAAAATAGGGTTGAAAGGTACTAACAGCTTCCATGCAGTGGGTCTTTGGCTACATACAGAATAACAGGCTCATTCACAGATGCTGGATGTGTTAGGTCAGTGGAACTAGCAATCAAGTCTGTCCACAGAGAGTAACTCAAAACACCACTCAAAGCAACGGGATCATGATCAGAAGCTAGGACATGACACTGCTGGATATCCATATGCATTTGAGGCTGAAGACAATGGTACAATCCTTCATAAAATAAAAAGATTTCAAGAAGCAGCAAAAAAATAGAATTTATCTGTCCCAGAACTGACAGAAGGTTCAGATGTGGCATTTCAAAGCAAAAAAATTTCCTATTTAATGTATGCAAGAAAACACCTTCATGTACATCCCTTGTAAACAAGCAGAACATCAAAAGAAATTCAGCTCTTGACATTTGTCCCTCTATCACAATTAATCTTGCAAGTGCCTGATGATGAACTAAGAACTCTGATTAATGGGGCAAAATATATTCAGAAACAAAAATACTTAGATGATAAGAAAGACGGCATTTATATAGTTCCTTAAGGGCCTTAAACATGTGTCTGTATCTGACCACCATAGTTTGAGTCCTTTCTGAAGTCATCTAATATATTTCTGTGACATCACAAATTTTTTAGGAGAATTTGAAAGGATGGTGAGATTTTGACTGGAAGATGGTTGTGAAAGAATATTCTGGGACACACATCAAGCTGAGGAATAAAGTTAAAAGAGAATTCATATGACTAGGAGGCTATAGCAGGATGAAACTGCTAGTAAGTATTTGCAATTTGTCATGGAGCTTGAAGAGTATTCTCCCTGGAGCTGTGAAAATGTTCATAGTTAAAGTTCAGACTAAGTAAGATGTGACAAGAAAAATTCAATTTCTCTGTAAACATATGCCCATGATTTAAATAAGCCTGATTAGTTGGAAGGATATTTTGTGCAACAAAAATGTTTTGGCCCAATTCTTTAAAAGCTAGTAGGTAATTTAAAATTAGCTGAATGTCTATGTTGTATCCTCACTATTCATTCATTGTCTTGGATGATTCCTGCTGCTTGCAATGATATTGAACTGTCAGTTTTATAAATAACAGCACAGTAGCAGTCTCTGTGTAAGCAGTTCTATTTGGCACAGTATTTGCAGGTCTTGAAGTACAGTGAGATTCAGGTAGAATCTCCCAAGGCATGATTTTGCTATGAAGGGGAACAGTCAGAGCAAAACTTTGACAGATAACAAATTAAAGTAAGTGATTGACAAGACAGGGTCAAGTTGAGGTATTCAGCACCAATTCTGAGAGCCCAACAAGCTGCTGGGATTTTTTACCAGGCTGTTAACAGAAATAATTTCCATTTTTGGTTATCAGACTACCTCAAAAACTCCTAACTTGATTCTGTACCTCTGATAACAAGAAAAATTACAAGGAAGTTTGCTTAGTCATGTTTTCACTAACTTCATTTCTGCTCCACCTGCGGTCTGCAGAATCACAGACAGTCAAAGCTTCTGGGAAAAAGCTCAGGATTTAATAAGTGCAAAATTTTGTAAGACTGGTTTCCTTAGTGTCTCTTGACCTTTTCTTTTACAGAAGCATTCTAGTATCTTTTAAGAATTTCCGCATATCTTTGTGCAAAAAGTGAGACTCTCATATGGATATATAAATCTGATTTTCCAAAGAAGCTTGATTTCTATGACATGGAAGGATTATTCATTTCTATGGTCTTTTATTTTAAGCCTTACCTTTCTGTGAATTATTTCAACACTACTGTCTTTCTCAGTTTGATGGTTCAAGTTCTGACTTCCTGAATTAGTATTTTGTTGTTACTTATTTAGTGAGGCAGTACTGTTTTATGGACACACGATGCCCATGTAACTGTACTTGTGTTTCCACGCTATTGAAAAATAAGAAAGCAAAAATATGCTGCAAACACAGTACAAGCACTTCAATCTTATAAATGAAGAAGAACAAGAAAAGAAGTACAACTGTGATGGGAGAACAGAATAGAAGTAAAAAAACATTAAGATGCATTAGCCTCTGATTTCAGTAAGGATCATGATGTTAAAAACAGAATCACTAGAATATTTGCATTTGAAATGCCCTTCCAGAGGTCATCGTCCACTGTTCACTTCCTGCTCCACCAACTCAAAGCAAATCAAATCAGAGCAAATTGCTCAGGGCTATGTTTTGTGGATTCTTGAGCATCTCCAAGGATGAAGAGTCCACAGCAACTCTGGCCAACCAGTTTTGGACCAGCCTCATGTTTAAAAAATAATAACATTGTGTTGCTGTGTTATAATGAATCACAATGTACTATGTTCCAATTTTTTTTCCTCTGTTACTAGGGACAAAGATAATCTAGTCACTGGAGATGAGGATATGAACATGGAAACAATCATAATTAAGAAGGAAACAAAGGGGTTCATGATCTTAAGATTGTTATTTAATTAAGGTGAGTAGAAACTGATCTAATAGTTTGGAACACTGTGAGTCATGCTGAAGAAGGAATTGTTGAGATTAGTAACAAAGTTTTCTAAAGATAATCACTGGCAGGGAGTTCCTAATGTTTTCATTAATAATCTGGGCAGCAAAATAACACTTTGTTAGTGCAATTTGCTGACAACATAAACTTTGAAGATAAGAACAGTACAGAGAGAAATCAGAACTGTGTAGACACATAAATAGGTAACCTTAAACTGAACAAGAAACATAAATGCATCAGATTTAATAATAAAAAATGCACATAAGTAAGGCTCACATATGCCTCTCCCGCATTTACACTTTTTAACACATCTGTGGGTCTTGTGCTAAGGCTCCACCCACTCCCTTGCTTAGGGCTAGGAGAGAGGCAAATTTTAGAAAGCTGGCAAACCATGGTGATCAAAATAATGCCTAGGCCATTTATAGCTGTTTGGGAATAGGGTTCAGTCCACGACTAAGGCTTGTGCTAGATTTTGGGGTTGGTATTCAGAGAGACAAATGTTAGAGCCTCTCTCACAATCTGTTTTTAATATGAAGTACCATTGCACTGCGTATGTGTGACAAGATTTAGGTAGCGGGGAGGGTACAGGGGTGGCTTCTGTGAGAAGTTGCCAGCTTTCCTCAAGTCCAGCAGAGCCAATGTCAGCCAGCTCCAGGATGGATCTGCCACTGGCCAAGGCCAAGCCCATCAGTGATGGTGGGATACCAGATAGAAGATGTGGAAAATCTGCTGTGTAGCAGCAGGAGTGGAGAGAGGAGTGAAACTACGAAGAGAAACAGAAGTGTGTGAGGAGTCCTCCTGAGGGGAAGGAGCAGCAGTGACAATGTATGATGAGCAGGCCACAGCCCCCACCCCCTGCCCCTATCCCTCTGCACCCCTGTGGGGAGGAGATAGAGAATTTGGGAGTCAGGTTGAGCCCAGGAAGAAGGAAAAGATGGAGGAAAGATGTTCTGAAATTTGGGGGTTTGTCTCATCTTCTTGTTCTGATTTGGTTAGCAATAGATTCAAATAATTTCCCCAAGTCAAGTCTGTTTTGCCTGTGATAGTGATTGGCGAGGGATCTTCCCTGTCATAATCCCAAACCACAAGATTTTCATTATTTTTTTTCTTCCCTGTCCAGCAGTGGAGGGGAGTGATAGAGCAGCTCTGATGGGTACCTGGTGTCCTACCAGGGTCAATCCACCACAACCACTAAGCAATTTCTAAGCATTTTCTAAGGTGAGGAAACAAACCTTACTCTCCAGGCCATTGGGTTCATCCATCCATGAAAGCACTAGTCCTAATATAATTAATATCTGTCACAGCAAATATAGTCTACAAGTGAACAATACAGCTTTTAATTTTCTCCATACACAGTAGGTCTATTTATCTTATCCTAGTGTCAAACATTATCTTGCTCAAATACCACAGAAGAAAACTAACCCTATGTACAGCTACTTTTGAGCATTCAGCATGGGATTGTACTGATGTGTGAACATAAGAACTGATACTAGTATGTATTAAGAGTTTGAGGACTTATTTAAATCATTTAGCACTGCTGAATTGGATTCAGTTTATATGAGTCTCCTTTTGCTGTACATGCAGGTTCGCCTGACACCCTTGTATGAAGAGCTGAAATATTGAAAGTAGGATCAGGGTAGTGGCAGAAATGTAATGTGATAGTGAAGTCACTTCTCTGAAAAAGGCTACAGCAGAAGCAGGATGGGTAGAAAAGGCTTCTAATAGCATCCAGGTTAAATGGATTATTGAGTGCACACTGGGGAAATGGAACTAATTAAGAGGTTGCATAGTATGCTTCTAACATTTATAATCTTACAAGGGACACTCTCTACTTATTTTCTTTCAGCCCTGTAAACAGAGAAAATGAGGTTTGGGAAGAGAGAAAGATTTTTGAAGAGCACATTACTAGTATGCAGAAGGGATAATTTCAGTGGTGACTGTGGAACGTCCTGCTCACTTGTACCTTTTGGTGTCTGGGAGTCCTGAATACACTATTGAGCTTTGACTCCCCTGGGCTCCTACACTGTTTTACAGTAGAAGTGCACCCACACACGAAACATTAACATCATTAATTAGGTTAATTAATAACTTAATTAACTGTCTTGTTAGTAATGTGCTAAATAGTGCAGAGCAGTTTAGACATTGGAAGGTACAGAATATTATTGTTCTACTTATCAAGGGTCACATCATTCTTACTATTAAAAATCCAGATTAACACAAATAAATCATGTCATCTGGCTCATGAGATTGGAGAGAAACAGAATTTTTCCCACTGCTGAAGGACTCCCTTAATCAGTTACAGATAGGCTGTGTACCTGAATGTTTCAGCAGAGAGCTGTACTCCCTCAGGTATTCCTGGCAAGAGGAGATATTGCTGAGAAAGAAGGGGTGTTACAGTGCCTCAGCACTGCTCAGTGTTAGAGGACAAGGAGGTGGCTTTTTGGTGTTGCTTACCTGTCTCCTGACTTTAACCATACCCCTACATGTATACTGTTATCACATTGTGTAGGCAATTCACCTGGCTGTGAACTTTTGTTAATATGAAAAATTAGCCCCTGGTAATTATGAATATGTTGGGAAAGTCGACACTGCTTTCCAGCTCTCAAGGTTATGTGTACCTGTAGGAAGATTTTCACCAGAACTTCATGGGCACGTTCACAGGAATAAGTGAACTGCCAATTTTAATTACTTTTCCCAAAGAATTGGGATGCAGGAGTTTTTTAGGTCAAATTTGTACATTTTAATTTTCTTTTCTTTTTGGAAACAACTGGACCATAGAACTGGAAATTCCAACAAATTGCTTTAGGTTACCATCAGGACTGGACATATGCTTAAATACTTCAGATTTGGCAATTGAAGAAAGCAAAAGCAGTAGTGTGAATTACAGACATCATTAAGAGTGTTGCCTATAGTGAAATTGGACTGTTCATTAAACTATAGTTCTTAGCCACTTAGACCTTTAAATATGGTATATTATAAAAATTATAGCAATCACCATAATAATTAAATGAGTCATCTATGATTACACCTGAGCTTAATGTCATGCTTAAGGCAAGAGGTGGACTTCAGGCTTTAAAATGTTAATTGGCCTTAAGGATAAAATAAATAGATTGAAGTAATATGAAGGACTAGATGGTACGTTGTTCCTAAGTAATAGAGTGTAGGATAATAGCAACCTTCCCTGTGTGTCTCTATGACCTCCTTGGACTTCTGCGAAAAAATTTTACCTGTAGGCCTAAAAATTAATTGATTTTAAGACTTTTTGTATTAAGCAAGACAATTGCTCCTCTCTTTTTTGCTCAAATTTTCAAGACTTAAAACATTTTATTAATACTCTTCTTGAGAAGAGTGTTATTAAGAGCTTTGCTAGTGGACATTCCTGTAGACATCATCCATTATTGACTGGCATGTGAACCTGTGGTACTTAATGTTGTAAGTTAGTAGTAAAACCAAGTGAATAAAACACTGAGCTTTCAGGAGACATCTGATACTAACTGGTACTTGGGAGTGGCACAGCATTCCTGTATTATACAGGATGTACAGGATCAGGCTGCCTATGGTTACAATGCTTGAAGAGGCTGCAGGAGCCTGAAACAGCCTTAACAGGGCTTGCAAAGCAATCATCAGATTAACATTGCACTTCTCTGCCACTCAAAGGTAACTGAGATGTTTCCTTTGATTTCTCCTCCTTCTGATGGTCCATGACTGCTGCAAGAGCGTCACCTGAGTGTTCCATACTCACCACCTGTGACATTCCCATATGTTACTTCCAGCTCCTTTTTTCTCTTCACTCTAGCTCCCTGTGCAGGCAGAGCTAATGCTGGGGCGTCCATGTGGCTAAAATCAATGTGTTACAATTACAGGTATCTTTACCCACAGAACCTTTCATTCCTTTTCCTTTTTGTCTGCTTATATTTTCTTTTACTTTTTGTTACTTCACCCTACAAATCACATTGAAAAAACGTCTTTGGTCTCAGCCCTGAGTGAAGATGCAAGAGTTGAAAGAATTCTGATTTTTGTCAGAGAGCTCTGCAAATCTGTAAGCAAATAGAAGAAACAAATAAAACCAATTTACATGAGGGACTCCCCTATGCTCTCTGCCTGGGGAGTAGGAAGATGTCAAACTCCATTAGCTTGCCATCAGATGCCCACTCCAATAAAAATCAAAAGCTATTTGAGATTCTCTATGGTATCACACATTGCCACTAGCCAGTGATCCAGAAAGGCATGGACCTTTCACAGGTTTTCAGCAGCTGTGTTTTATTCAGTCTATTAAGCACCTCTCATCTGGCCCAGAGACAAGTATGTTACTGGTAATTTCAGGTAAAAATCTATGTTAGCTTTTTCCTCATGCACTTATTTGTTTCTCTGACGGCAGAGAAAGGCTGTGCTTCTGTGAAGAGACCCGAATTTCCTTAGGAACTCCCCTAAGATAGGACCTGCTGCCATACCCCTCAGGGGCATCTGAATGGGTCTGCTCCAAAATGCAGTCTTCTTCCTACAGAGTGAGGTGGAGACAGTACAGGGTTTGTGTTTGTAGGGTTAGGAATCTTCAGAAATGTGAATATGCTTCCCTACCTTTGGAAAAGGCTATTTAAATCTGTATTGTCTAAGGAACCAAATGAGGGCATTCACACTCAAATGACCCCAGAAGACTTGGAATCTAGATGAAAACTCTCTGCCTAGGGGAACTGAAGATTGCTCCCACATTCCCCTGTTTTACTTGGGGAATTCTGTTAAACAATGTCCTGATTTTAAGCCCATCTGGAGATGACACACCATGCAGCCATCCAGTGGGATTGGGGAGAAAATTGGAGGATGAGGGGTACATTTGGAGGGATGCTATAACAAAGAGTACAGTTGGCAACCCTGAACATCTTACAAACAAATCACCATTTTAGCACCCTTTTCCCCTTCTATCCTTTTTGTTTGTTTGTTTGTTTGTTGGTAATTTAAACAGCTCTTTAGGAAAGACTTCAGACTCACAAAGGCACACTTAAGGGGGTGTCCTCTAGGTTTACTCCTCAGTTTACTCTGAGTCAAATTTACTATGTACACCAGTGTTGTACTGTTTTTTCTCCTGTACTCAAAAAAAAAA